>CM038215.1:10611582-10805215 GCA_021442155.1 Cymbidium sinense | reverse complement strand
AGTTGGATAAGTTTAGTAGCAAATCCTTGATTGCATTGGTAATGGGATTAAGCTTAATTATGCTTAATTCATCATTTTTTAATATTTGAAACTTACAAAAATCATAAAAATCATAGAAATAAAACAAATGCAAATAAATACTCATTTTAAAGTTATTTTAAAGGAGAGTTAATTAAAAATGATCTTGACTTATTTTGAATAATAATTAATATTTAATTAAGGTTTAATAACAAAATTCATTAACTTAATTACTCTTTAATTACTTGAGTAATTAATCCCAAATTTTTTGGGTTAATTTAATGGTATGACCTCTTCCTCCCATGATTTTATTTGGATTTATTGCTCACTTAATTAGGAAAATTGACTGATTAAACCTTAAATACTCTTTTAATTTAATTAATGATTAAATAATCCCATGAATAATAATAAATTGGTTAATTAAGTTTATTAATCATTGTTCAATAATAAGTGAACTAAGGAATAGGGTTGGGACTGACTTTCCCTAAGTTCATTTCACCCTTTTAAAAATGAAATTAATTAAGATTTAACTAATTAATTAAATCACTTAATCAAATTGAAATCATAATCACATCCATAATTAATTAAATCATGAGGTAGATCTTTGGTGTTTAATAACCTAAAGGAGTTTAATGAAATTAACTATAGAGTAATTAATTAAGTCCCTAATTAACTATTAATCATGAGCCAATTGCATTAGGCCCCCTTTATTTCCTAGGATCATTGCAAGTTTATTTTCCATGAATATCATGTTGGCTAATAATTATTTAGTTAATTACTTTAAGGTGACATAGGTAAGCATAATAAATTCATCTAATTAAGGGTTCAACTTAGTAAACCCAAAAAATCAGCTTAATTATATTTCCTTAAATTAAATTAAATCACTAATGTGGGAATGGGTTTAAAAAAACAAGTGATGATTTCTCTTCTCCTCTTTAAATAAAATCAGATCCAAAACTTAATTAATAAAGAAGCTTTGGTTTGATTTAAAAATCTTATTTGATTTGATTGTCCTTAAGAACTACTTTGGTTGAATGAATCACATGCTTATATTTGATTGCCCTATTTCCAATCATGTTAAATTTGGTATGTCATTGGAATTAATGCATCCATCTTTTCAAAATAAAGTAAAATAAAATGGATTTCCTTTATGTAAGCTTACATGTGTTGATTTAATTTATTATATGCATGAATATTATAACCCTTAAATCCAAATGTATTTTTCAAAAGCTTATAAATGAATAATAATATGTGTTATGATCAGGTTATAAATACAAGAAATGCATGTGCTTATAGCTTAAGTGTTTGAATGTTGAGTTCTCTTTTCTCTATTCATGTGTTGATTTATATAAGATTGAATGGTAATGGGTATATAGTCTAGACATCTTGGGAACACGAGGCTTTAGCTAGCCCCAAGGAGGTCATTTGAGTACCTCACTTCCCTGGCTTGTTACATGGTTGATGAAATTGAAAATAAGAAATGTTGAATATGAATTTGTTCTCTGTTAAAAAAAAACCTAAAACCCTAAACCCTAAAACCTACAATCCTAAATCCTAAACTTTAAACCTTAAACCCTAAACCATAAACCCTAAACCCTAAACCCTAAAAATCTAAAAACATAAACCTAAACTAAATAAAACCTAAAAATAAATAAATAAATAAATCTAAGCCTAAATAAAATAAAAAATAAATAAAAACCTAAACTAAAACCTAAACTTAAACCTAAACCTAAACCTAAAATAAAATAATAAAAATAAGAAGAAAATAAAAATTAAATAACTAAAACTAAAACTAAAATAAAATATACCTAATAATAAAAGTGTAAATAAAATAAAACCTAAACATAAAATAGAAAATAAAATAAAATAAAAACTAAATAAAACCTAAACCTAAAAGATAAACCTAAAATAAATAAAATATAAAACCAAAACCAAGCTAAAAAAAAAACCTAAAATAAATAAATTATAATTAAACTAAAATAAACAAAACTAAATTAAATAAACCTTAAACTAAACCTAAACCCTAAACTAAATAAAAATAAAATAATTTAAAATAAACCTAAAATCAAACAAAATATAAAATAAACCTAAAATAAAAAAAAACCTAAAAAGAATATAATAAAAGCCTAAACATAAACCTAAAATTAAAATTAAACAAAAAATAAACATAAATCAAACACCTAAACTTAAAAAATAAACTAAAATAAATAATCCTAAAATAAATAAACTAAACTAAATAAAAATAAAAAATAAACCAAAACAAATTTAGAAAAATAAAAAAACTAAATAAACTAAGTAAACATAAACCTATTATTTTACTTAATTAAAAAAAACCCTAAACCCTAAACTCAAAATCCTAAACCCTAAACTTGACATAACCTAAACTAAAACCCAAAACCCTACTAAAACCCTAAACCAAATCCTAAACACTAAACCCTAAACTAACCTAAACCCAAATCCTAAGCCCTTAAAACCAAAATAAGGCAGCCTAAACCTAAACCTAAACTAAAACTTAAAATAAAATAAATAAAAAAAACCTAAACCAAACCTAAACTTAAAATAAAATAAATAAGCCAAAACTTAATATAATAAAACTAAAAAAATAAAAACTTAAACTAAAACTTAATCCTAAACCTAAAATAAAAATAAAATGAGCTAATAAAAATACACTAAAATAAAACAAATTAAAACATAAACTAAACTAAAAAAATAAAATAAACCTAAGAATAAAACCTAAATAAAATAAAAACTAAATGTAGAATAAAATAAAATAAACCTAAAATATAATAAAGAAAAATTAAATAAAACCTAAACTTAAAAATAAATAAAAAATAAAACTAAAACCCAAAACTAAAAAACCAAAATAAAATAAATAAAATAAACTTAAACCTAAACTAAAATAAATTAAACTCAAATATATAAAACCTAAATCTAAACTTAATAAAATAAAATAAACGAAAAATAAACTAAAAAATGAAAGCTTTAAAATAAACATAAAAACACCTAAAACTTAAACCTAAAAAAATAAAATAAAATCCTAAAAATAAAATAAAATAAGAAAACTTAAAATGAAATAAATAAACATAAGATAAATAAACTAAATTAAATAAAAAAAAAATAAAAAATAAATAAAAATAAAGTAAATATTCTAGATAAACAAAACGTGCTTTACTTAATTTTAAATGAAAAATAACATAAACCCTAAACCCTAAACCATAAAGCCATAAACCTTATACCCTAAAAACCCTAAAAAAACCTAAACCCTAAACCCAAACCCTAAACCCTAAACCCTAAACCCTAAAACACAAAAACCACTAAACCCTAAACCCTAAACCCTTAACTCTAAATCCTAACCTAAACCCAAAACCCTAAACCAAATCCTAAACTTAAAGCAATACAAAGAAATTTTAAAAATAAACCTAAACTAAAACCTTAACCGTAATAATGGACAGAACCTTGATGGCAAGAACATCACTATCAACCATGCTCAGTCTAGATCTGGTAGTGGAGGTGAAGGTGGAGGCGGCAATTTTTGTAGTGGTGGTGGGGAAACTGGAGGTGCTGGTCAATATGGAGGTGGTGGTTGCAGTAGTGGTGGTTATCGAGGCGGGAGGAGCGATGGAGGTTACAATTATGGCGGTGGCAGAGGGAGAGATCAGGGACATGATGGTGGATCCTGCTATTCGAGAGGCCTAGGTGGTTCTGATGGGAACTGGAGAAATTGAAGAACGGCCGATCCAATCTGCTACTTATGGAATTATGTCTTTATAAATGAAACAATTCTAGTTATCTAGGGTTTTTGACTCCCTCTATGCTTGCTCTTTTTTCATTTATGTCCTCTCTTTTGTCATAAAAAACTTGGTACGTTACTTGGTTTATGAAATCGAAAAGAAGAAAGGTTAAATATGAATTTTTTCTCTGTTAAAAAAAATAAAAACCCTAAACCCTAAACCAAAACTTTAACCGTAAACTTAAAACCTAAATCCTAAACCCTAAACCCTAAACCCTAAACCCTATACTCTAAACCCTAAACCTTAAACCCTAAAAGGCTAAACCCTAAACCCTAAACCCTAAACCCTAAATCCAAAAAAAAACACTAAACCTTAAACACTAAAAAGCTAAAAAGCTAAACCTAAACAAAAGGAAACCTAAAAAAAAATAAATAAACTAAAAAAACTAAGCCAAAATATAATAAAAAATAAAATGAAATAAAAACATAAACTAAAACTTAAACCTAAACAAAAACCTAAAAAGAAATAAAATAAGAAATAAACAATAAACTAAAATAAAAAAAATTAAAACCTAAACTAAATTAGAGATTAAAAAACCTAAATAAAATTAAAACTAAACTTAAAAATAATAAAATAAATGTAAAATAAAATAAAATAAAAACTAAATAAAAACCTAAACCTAAATAATAAACCTAAAAATAAAAATAAAAATTTAATAAAAAAAAAAAACCCTAAACTAAAAAAAAGCTAAACATAAAATAAAATAAAATAAACCTAAACCTACACTAAAATAAAATAAACTAAAATAAATAAAACCTAAACCTAAAATAAACTAAACTTAAACTAACTAAAAGAAAATAAACTAAAATATACCTAAACCTAAACTAAAAAGTAAAACCAAAAATAAGCATAAAATAAAAACCTAAAACCTAAACCTAAAAATTAAAATAAAAATAAAACTAAATTAAAAAATAAACCTAAACCTAAAAAATAAACTAAAATAAAAAACCTAAACTAAAATAATTAAACCTAAAATAAATAAACTAAACTAAATAAAATAAAATCAACCTAAATCAAAATAAATATAATATAAACTAAAATAAATAAAAAATAATCTAAATAAACCTAAACTACGGGTTTACTTATTTTGAAAAATAAATAAAAAATAAATAAAACCCTATAAACCATAAAAAACCTAAAACTCTATAAACTAAACCTAAACCTATAAACTAAACCTGACCCTAAACCATAAACAAATCATAAACCAAAACCTAAAACCTAAAAGAAAACTAAAATAAAAATCCTAAACTCAAAACCCTTGGCTCAACCACCACCACCCTAACCATCCTAAACTCACCTAAACCCTACTCTAAACCTCCCTAAACCTAAACCATACCTAAACCACTTACCACTCTAACCTAAACCTCAACCCTCTCCTAAAACCCTCCCCACCAACTCCCAAACCCTACCCTAAAAACTCCTAACCATGACCTCTAACCTACCCAGATCCCTAACCTAAAATCTAAACACAAACCCTAAACCCTCTGACCATTAATCTCCATAAACCCTCTACTAAACCTAACCTAAACTATTTAAAACCTAAAATAAAATAAATAAATAAAACCTAAATAAAATAAAATAAAATAAAAAACTTAAACCAAAAATAAAAATAAAATAAAAATAAAATAAATGAAAAAAATAAACTAAAAAAAAATAAACATAAGAATAACAAACCTAAATAAAATAAAATAAAATTAACCTAAAATAAAATAAAATAAAAATTAAAAAAAAACCTAAACCTAAAAACTAAATCTAAAAATAAATCAAAATAAAACCTAAACCCTAAACTAAAAAAAACTAAGCTTAAAAAAAATAAAAAAAAAATAAAATAAAACTAAACCTAAACTAAAATAAAATAAACTAAAATAAATAAAAGCTAAACCTAAACCTAAAATAAACCTAAACTAAATAAAATAAAATAAACTAAAAAATAAACCTAAACCTAAACTAAAAATAAAACATAAAAATAATGCTAAAACCTAACCTAAAAATATAAAATAAAACCTAATCCTAAATCAAAAAAAAAAAATAAAACCTAAACCTAAAAAATAAAATATAAATAAAACTCAACTAAAAAGTAACCCTAAACTAAAATAAACAATCCAATAATAAATAAACTAAACTAAATAGAAATAAAAGTAAACATAAATAAAAATATAAAATAAAATAAACTAAAATAAATATAAAATAAACTATATAAACAAAGAAGAAATGTTGAATTTGAATTTGTTCATTATTAAAAAATCAAAACCCTAAACACTAAACTAAAATGTGAACCCTAAACCTAAAACTTAAACCTTAACCCTCAAACCTAAACCCTAAAACCACTTTGTAAACCCTAAGCCATAAAACATAAACCCTAAACCGAACCCAAAAAAATAAATCCTAAACCTTAAACCCAAACCCTAACCCTAAACACTAAACCCTAAACCCTAAACCCCAAACCTTACCCCTAAACCCAAAACCCTAAAAAAAGCTAAAAACCTAAACCTAAACTAAAAAAGACCTAAAAACAAAATAATTTAAAAAATATAAACCAAAATAAAATAGTAAAATAAAATAAAATAAAAACATACACTAAAACCTAAATATAAACCAAAACCTAAAAGGAAAATAAAATAAAAAATAAAAACTAAATAAAATATAATAAATAAAAACCTAAACTAAATCAAAAAAATTAAAAATCAAAATAAAATAAAAAATAAACATAGAATAAAAATAAAATAAACCTAAAAAAAATAAAATAAAAACTAAATAAAAAAACATAAAATATAACATAAAATAAATAAAAAATAAAACCTAAACCCTAAACTAAAAAAAAAAACTAAACCTAAAATAAAATAAAATAAATCTAAACCTACACTAAAATAAACTAAACTAATAAAAAACTTAAACCTAAACCTAAAATAAACTAAACTTAATCCTAAACTAAATAAAATAAAATAAACTAAAATAAACATAAACCTAAACTTAAAGGAAAACCAAAAAATACACCTAAAATAAAAACATAAAACTAAACCTAACAAAATAAATTAAAACCTAAACTTAAACCTACTGGATATAAAATAAACCTAAACCCTAAACCCCTAAAACCCTAAACCATAAACAATAAAACCCTAATCCTAAACCTAAACCCCCCCTAAACTCCACAACCTCCCAAACCGTAAACCTTAAAACCCCTAATCCCAAAATCCTAAACACCTAAACCCTAAACTATACCTAAAGCCACGGACCCTAAAACCCTAAATGCCCTAACTAAATAAATAAAATAAAATAAACCTAAACCTAAATTAATAAATAAAACCTAAAATATACAAAACACAAACTTAAAAAAAATTAAAATAAAACATAAACCTAAACCTAAAAAATAAAATAAAAATATAACTAAACTAAAAAATAAACTAAACCTAAACCTAAAATAAACTAAAATAAAACCTAAACTAAAATATATAAACATAAAATAAATTATCTTAACAAGATAAAATAAAAAATAAATAAATAAAAAAAATGAAATGAACTAAATAAACCTAAACCTACGGGTTTGTTTAAAAAAATTAAAAAATTAAAATTAAAAAAAACCCTAATACTAAACCCTAAACTATTCCTAAACCCTACTCTAAACCCTAAACCTTCAACCCTAAAACCAAAGCCTCAACCCTAAACCCTAAACCAATAACCCTAAACCCTAAACCCCACCAAAACAAACCTAAACCCTAAACCCTAAACCATAAACCATAGATCATTAAAACTAAAAACCAAAACAAAACTAAATAAAGCCTAAAATAAAATAAATAAATAAACCACAACCTAAATAAAATAATAAAAAAACATAAAACCTAAACCTAAACCTAGAGTTAAAATAAAAAAAATAAAAGTAGAAACTAAAGTCAAATAAAATAAATAAAACCTAAACTAAACTAAATAATAAAATAAACCTAAATATAAAACCAAAATAAAATAAAACTAAACGTAAATGAAAATAAAATAAAACCTAAAGTAGAATAAATTAAAATAAGTAAAACCTAAACCTAAAAAATAAACCTAAAAATAAATTAAAAAACCTTAAACCCTAAACCAAAAAAAACTAAACCTAAAATAAATAAAATATAAATAAGCTTAAACTTAATTTAAAATAAACTAAAGTAAAATAGATAAAATATAATCCTAAACCTAAAATAAACTAAACCTAAACCCCAAATAAAATAAAATAAAAAAATATCTAAAAATAAACCTATACTTTAACTAAAAATAATACAAAAAAATTAACTTAAAATGTAAATTTAAAACCTAAACCTAAAAATAAAAAATAAAACCTAAACCTAAAAAATCAAATAATAATAAAACTAAAGTAAAATAAAAAAAACATAAACCAAGAAAATAAACTTATATAAAATAAATAAACCTAAAATAAATAAACTAAATAAAATAAAATTATAAAATAAAACTAAATAAACATAAAAATAAAATAAACTAAAATAAATAAAAAATAAACTAAACAAACCTAAACCTGGGTTTGTTTAATTTAAAAATACTCTAAACCATAAACCCTAAACCCTAAATCCAGGCCTTAAACCCACTAACCTAAACTAACCTAAAACCATAAACCCTCTAACCCTAAACCCTAAACCCTACTAACCTCCACTACCACTTAACCTGGCCACTAACCTAAACTAAACCTGGGCCACTAAACAGGCCTTAAACCACTTTCTTCCCAAACCTAAATCCTAAACTCCACTCAAATACTAAACATTAAACCTAAACCTGCTAAACCTAAACCTAAACTAAAAAACCCTAACCCTACCCTAAACCCTAAACCCAAACTCCACAACCCTCTCCCCTAAAACTTAAACCCTAAACCTAAATCCTAAACCACTAAACCCACACTAAACTACACTCATAAACCCAAGCTAAAACCTAAACTAAATAAAACCTAAAATAAAATAAATAAATAAATCTTAACCAAAATAAAATAATAAAAAATATACATAAATTTAAACTTAATCCTAAACCTAAACTTAAACCTAAACCTAAAGAAAATAAAATCAAAATCAAACTAAAGTAAAATAAAATAAATAATAACCTAAACTAAAATAAAAAATAAAAATCTAAATAAAATAAAAACTAAACTTAAAATAAAAATAAAATAAACCAATAATAAAATAAAATAAAAACTAAATAAAAATCTAAGCCTAAACAACAAACCTAAAAAGAAATAAAAATAAAAATAAAACATAAACCCTAAACTATGAAAAACCTAAACTTAAAATAGAAATAAAATAAACCTAAACCTAAATTAAAATAAACTAAACAAGATTAAAGAAAACCTAAACCAAAACCTAAACCTAAACTAAATAAAATAAAATAAACTAATAATAAACCTAAACCTAAACTAAGAAAATAAAACCTTAAAACAAACCTAAAATAAAAACCTAAAATGTAAACCAAAAAAATAAAAAAAAAACATAAACCTAAAAATTAAAATAAAAGTAAAACTAAACTAAAAAAATAAACCTAAACCTAAACCTAAACATAAAAAATTAAACTAAAATAAAATACCTAAACTAAAATAAATAAACCTAAATAAATAAACTAAGCTAAATAAATAAAAAATAATACAAATTTAAAATAAAAAATAAAAAACTAAAATAAATAAACATAAACTAAATAAACCTAAACTTACTTAATTTAAATAAATTAAAAGAATTATAAAAAATTTAAAAAATTTAAAAAAAAAAACTCTAACCCTAAACCCTAAAATAATCCTAAACCCTAAACTCTAAACCCTAAAAACAAAACCTAAACCTAAACCCTAAACCCTAAACCCTAAAACCTACAACCCTAAACCCTAAACCGCAAACCCTAAACCTTAAATCCTAAACCCTAAACAATAAAACCTAAAACCTATACCTAAACTAAATAAAACCTAAAAATAAAATAAATAAAAACCTAAACCTAAAATGGATAAATAAAATAAAATATAATAAAACCTAAACTAAAAAAATGAACCTAAAAACAAAAAAACTCAAATAAAATAAATAAAAACCTAAACTAAACTAAAACATATAATAAGCCTAAAAATAAAAAGCATAAATAAAATAATAACTAAATGTAAAATAAAAATAAAATAAACCTAAAACAAAATAAAGTAAAAATAATATAAAAACTTAAACCTAAAAATAAGTAAAAAATAAAACCTAAACCTTAAAGAAAAAAATAAACTTAAACCAAAATTAAAATAAATTAAACTAAAATAAATAAAACCTAAATCTAAACCTAAAATAAACTAAACCACTAAACTAGATAAAATAAAATAACTAAATATAAACCTATACTTAAACTAAAAAATAAAACCTAAAATAAACCTAAAATCAAAACCTAAACCTAAACATAAATAAATAAAATAAAACCTAAACCTAAAAAATATAAAGTAAAACCTAAACCTACAAAATAAAATAAAAATAAAACTATAAAAAATAAACCTAAACCTAAACCTAAACCAAAAAAATAAACTAAAATAAAAAATCTAAACTAAAATAAGAAACCTAAAATAAACAAAAAAAACTAAATAAAATAAACTAAAATTAATAAAAAATAAACTAAATAAACCTAAACATACCTTTACTTAATTTAAAAGGAAAACCCTAAAACCTAAACCTTAAACCCTAAGCCTTAAATCCTAAGCCATAAACCATAAACCCTAAACCCTAAACCTACAACCCTAAACTTACAACCCTAAACCCGAAACTCTAAACCCTAAACCTTAAACTATAAACTAAAACTAAACCATAAACCCTAAGCCATAAACCATAGACCTTAAAAACTTAAAATCCTAAACCTAAACTAAATAAAACCTAAAAATAAAATAAATAAATAAAAACTTGAACCTAAATAAAATAATAAAATAAAAAAAATAAAAACCTAAACTAAAACCTAAACTTAAACCAAAACTTAAAAACAAAATAAAATAAAAAATAAAAACTAAAGTCAAATAAAATAAATAAAAACCAAAACTAAACTGAAAAAATAAAATAAACCTAAAAATAAAAAACCTAAATATATTAAAAACTAAACATAAAATAAAAAGAAAATAAACCTAAAAAAATAAAATAAAAACCTAAACATAAAAATAAACCTAAAAATAAATAAAAAAACTTAAAACCTAAACTAAAAAAAAATCCAAAACCTAAAATAAATAAAATAATATAAACCTAAACCTAAACTAAAATAAACTAAAGTAAAATAAATAAAATCTAAACCTAAACCTAAAATAAACTAAACCTAAACCCCAAACTAAAGAAAATATAATATACTAAAAATAAACCTATACTGAAACTAAAAAATAAACTTAAATGAAAACCTAAAACCTAAACATATAAATAAAAAATAAAACCTAAACCTAAAAAATAAAATAAAAATAAAACTAAACTAAAAAGTAAAAATAAACCTAAACCTAAACCAAGAAAATAAACTAAAATAAAAAACTAAACCAAAAAATTAAATTAAAATAAAAAACCTAAACTAAAATAAATAAACCTAAAATAAAAAAACTAAACTAAATAAAATTAAACAATAAACCTAAATAAAAATTAAAAATAAAATAAACTAAAATAAATCATAAATAAACTAAATAAACCTAAACCTACCGATTTACTTAATTAAAAAAAACCCTAAACCCTAAACCCCATACCTTAAACCCTAAATACTAAACCTTAAAACCTAAACCTTAAACCTACAACCACAATCTCTAAACCCTAAAAGGCCCTAAACCCTAAAAAACCCTAAACCTTAAACTAACCCTAAACCCTAAACTCTGAACCTGAAACACTAAATAATAAACTAACCCTAAACCCTAAGCTAACCCTAAACCATAAACCCCAAAACTAAACCCTAAACCCTAAACCTTAAACCCTAAACCCTAAACCCTAAATCCTAAACCCCAAAAACCCTAAACCCTAAACCCTTAACCCTATCGCTAAAACCCTAATCGCTAAACCATAAATCAATCCTAAACCTTAAACCCTAAACCCTAAACACTAAACATTAAAAAAGCATAACCCTAAAAAGCTAAAAACCTAAACCTAATGAAATTAAACCTAAAAATAAAATAAACATAAAAATATAAACAAAAATAAAATAAAGTTAAAACATAAACTCAAACTTAAACCAAAACCTAAACCTAAAAAGAAAATAAAATAAAAAATCAAAACTAAAGTAAAATAAAATAAATAATAACCTAAACTAAATTAAAAAATAAAAGCCCTAAATAAAATAAAAGCTAAACCTAAAATAAAAATAAAATAAACCTAAAATAAAATAAAATAAATACTAAATAAAATCTAAGCCTAAATAATAATAAACCTAAAAAATAAATAAAAACTAAAAGCTAAACCCTAATCTAAAAAAAAACCTAACCCTAAAATATAAATAAAAAAACCTAAACTTAAACTAAAATAAACTAAACTAAAATAAAATAAACCCTAAACCAAAACCTAAAATAAACTAAACCTAAACCTAAACTAAATAAAATAAAACAAACTAAAAATCAACATAAACTTAAACTAAAAAATTGAACCTAAAAATAAACCTAAAATTAAAACCTAAAACCTAAACCTAAAAATATAAAATAAAACATAAACCTAAGAGTAAAAATTTAAATAAAAATAAAACTAAACTAAAAAATAAACCTAAACCTAAACCTAAACATAAAAAATAAACTAAAATAAGAAACCTAAACTAAAATAAACAAACCTAAAATAAATAAACTAAACTAAAAAAAAGAAAAATAAACCAAAATCAATATAAAATAAAATAAACAAAATAAACTAAATAAACATAAACCTACAAGTTTGTTTCATTTAAATAAATAAAATAATAATAACTAAAAATTCAACCATACTAAACCCTAAAATAATCTCTAAACCCCAACTCTAAACCCTAAACTTACAACCCTAAACCTTAAACCCTAAATCCTAAAACCCTAAACCCTAAACCCTACAACCCAAAATCCTAAAGCCCAAGCCCTAAACCCTAAACCCTGATCCTAAAACCCTAAACCCTAAAAATGGGAAAACCTAAACCTAACCTACATAAAACCTAAAAATAAAATACAAAAAACATAAACCTAAATAAAATAAATAAAATAAAATAAAATAAAACCCTAAACTAAAACATAAACATAAACCTAAACCTAAAAATAAAATTAAAAAATAAAAAACTAAACTCAAATAAAATAAATAAAACCTAAACTAAACTAAAAATAAAATAAATCTAAAATAAAAACCTAAAAATAATAATAACTAAATGTAAAATAAAAAATATTAAACCTAAATGAAAATAAAATAAAAACTAAATAAAAACCTAAACCTAAAAAATAAACCTAAAAATAAAACCTAAATATAAATAGAAAATAAAACCTAAACCTTAAACTAAAAAATAAACCTAAACCTAAACTAAAATAAACTATACTAAAATATATAAAACCTAAACTTAAACCTAAAATAAACTAAACCTAATACTAAACCCTAAAATAAATAAAATAAAATAAACTAAAAATAAACCTAAACTAAAAAAAAATAAAACCTAAAATAAACATAAAATTAAAACTAAAACCTAAATATAAAAAAAAATAAAATAAAACCTAAACTTAAAATAAAAAATAAAAAACCTAAACCTAAAAAATAAAATTAAAATAAAACTAAACTAAAAAATAAACATAAACCTAAACCTAAACCAAAAAAATAAACTAAAATAAAAAATACCTAAAATAAATAAGCAAAACTAAATGAAAATAAAAAATAAACCTAAAATAAAAATAAAAAAAAACTAAATAAACCTAAACTTACTGGTTTACTTAATTTAAAAGAAAAAAAACCCTAAAACTTAAACCCTAAATCCTTAGCCTTAAATCTTAAACCCTAAACCCTAAACCCTAAAACAAACCCTAAACCATAAACTTTCAACCCTAAACCTATAACCCTAAACCCGAAACCCTAAACCCTAAACCCTAAAAAGCCCTTAAACCTAAACCTTAAATAATAAACAAACACTAAAACATAAACCCTAAGCCCTAAACCCTAAACACTAAACCCTAACCGTAAATCATAAATCATAAACCCTAAACCCTAAACCCTAAAACCCTAAACCTTAAACCATAAACTAACCATAAACCCTAAACCCTCAAAACCATAAACCTTAAAGCCTAAAGCCTAAACCCTAAACTAACCCTCAACCCGAAGCTAACCATAAACTCTAAAAACCTTAAACCCTAGCATTAGCACTAAACCCTAAGCCATAAAACCCTAAACCATAAACCCTAAACCTAAACGTTAAACCTTAAATACTAAAAACCCAAACCTAAACTAAATAAAACTTAAAAATAAAATAAATAAAAAATAAAACATAAAATAAAAATAAAAGCATAAATTAAAACCTAAACCTAAACTTAAAAATAAAATAAAATAAACTAATAAAAATAAACTAAAATAAAATAAACCTAATAATAAAAAAACTTATATAAAATAAAAAACAAAACATAAAGTAAAAATAAAATAAACCTATAAAAACTAAATAAAAACCTAAACCTAAAAAATAAAAATAAAAATAAAACCTAAAAATATATAAAAAATAAAACCTAAACCCTAAACTAAAAAAAAGCTAAACCTAAAATAATAATAAAATAAATAAAATAAAATAAACTAAACCAAAAATAAAATAAACTAAACTAAAATAAATAAAACCTAAACTTAAACTTAAACTAAATAAAATAAAATAAACTCAAAATAAACCTAAACCTAAACTAAAAAATAAAACCTAAAAATAAAACTAAAACAAAAACCTAAAATTTAAACTTAAAGAAATAAATAAAAACATGAACCTAAAAATTAAAAATAAAACCTAAACTTAAAAAATAAAATAAAAATAAAACTCTACTAAAAAATAAACTTAAACCTAAACCTAACCCTAAAAAATAAACAAAAATTAAAAAACTAAAATAAAATAAATAAACCTAAAATAAATAAACTAAACTAAATAAAAATAAAAATAAGCATAAATAAAAATAAAAAATAAAATAAACTGAAATAAATAAAAATAAAACTAAATAAACCTAAACCTATCGGTTTACTTAATTTTAAAAAAAAACCCTAAACCCTAAACCCTAAAATCCCTAAACCCTAAAGGCTAAACACTAAACTCAAAACCCTAAACCCTAAACACTGAAACCCTAAACAATAAACCCTAAACCCTAAAAACCTAAAACCCTAAACTAAAACTAAATAAAACCTAAAAATAAAATATATAAATAAACAGAAACCTAAATAAAAAAATAAGATAAAAACCTAAACTAAAATTTAATGTTAAACCTAAAAATAAAATAAAATAAACCAATAAAATAAACTAAATTAAAATAAATAAAAACCTAAACTAGACGAAAAAATAAAATAAACCTAATAATAAAAAACCTAAATAAAATAAGAATTAAATGTAAAATAAATATAATATAAACTAAAAATAAACCTAAAATAAAATAAAATAAAACCTAAATAAAAACCTAAACTTGAAAAAAATAAAAAATAAAACCTAAATGCTAAACTAAAGAAAAAAAATTAAACCTAAAATGAAAATAAAATAAACAAAATAAAATAAAATAAACCTAAACTAAAATAAACTAAACTTGAATAAATTAAACCTGAACCTAAACCTAAACCTAAACTAAATAAAATAAAATAAACTAAAAATAAACCTAAGCCAAAACTAAAAAAAATCCTAAAAATGAACCTAAAATAAAAACATAAAATCTAAACCTAAAAAAATAAAATTAAAACCTAAACATAAACCTAAAGAAAAACTAAAACTTAAACCTAAAAAATAAAATAAAAATAAAGCTGAACTAAAAAATAAACATAAACTTAATCCTAAACCTAAAAAATAAACTACAATTAAAAAACTAAACTAAAATAGATAAACTAAAGTAAATATAAATAAAAATAGAAAATAAAATAAATTAAATAAACTAATTGAACTTAAACCTACCATTTTAATTAATTAAAAAAAACTCTAACCTTAAGTTAAGCCTAAACCCTAAACCCTAAACCCTAAAGCCTTAGCACTAAACCTTAAACCCTAAACCCTAATCCCTAACCCTAAACTCTAAACCCTAAAACCATAAACCCTAAAACCCTAAACCCTAAACCCTAAACCCTAAATCCTAAAACCTAAACTAAATAAAACCTAAAAATAAAATAAATAAAAAAGATAAACCTAAATAAAGTAAAATAATAAAATAAATAAGAAGCTAAACTAAAACCTAACCTAAAGCTAAAAATAAAATAAAATAAACTAAAATAAAATAAATAAAAAACTAAACTAAATTAAAAAAATAAAATAAACCTATAATTAAAAAACCTAAATAAAAAAACTAAACGTAAAATAAAAAAATAAAAAATAAACCTAAATTAAACCTATAATAAAATAAAATAAAACCTAAATTAAAACCGAAATATAAAAAATAAATAAAAAATAATATCAAAATCGTAAACAAAAAAACCAAAACCTAAAATAAAAATAAAATAAACATAAACCTAAACTAAACTAAAATAAATAAGACTTAAACCTAAACCTAAACTAAATAAAATAAAGTAGATTAAAAATAAAACCTAAAATAAAAACCTAAAACCTAAACCTTAAAAAATAAAAATAAAAAACCTAAACCAAAACCTTAAAATAAAAAATAAAAATTAAACCTAAATAATAAAATAAAAAGAAAACTCAACTAAAAAATAAACCTAAACCTAAAAAATAAACTAAAATAAAAACCTATATTAAAATAAATAAACAGAAAATATATAAACTAAAGTAAATATAAATAAAAATAAACATAAATAAAAATAAAAAGAAACTAAACTAAAATAAAAAAAACTATAGTAAATAAACTAAATAAACCTAAACTTATAAATTTACTTAATTTTATTCAAAAAAACCCTAACCCTAAACTAAACATAAACCCTAAACCCTAAACCCTAAACCCTAAACTCTAAACCCTAAAACTCTAAACCCTAAACCCTAAACCCTAAACTCTAAACCCTAAAACTCTAAACCCTAAACCCTAAACACAAAACCTTAACCCTAAACCCTGACCATAAAAATAAAACCACAAATGAAGCCTGAAACCTTTAAACTGAAACCAAACTAGTAAACTAAACTGAATAAAGACAGCAAACCACAAAATCACAAACCACTAGGCTAAAATTACAAAACTTAAAATCCCCAAACTACAAATTAACAAAACCCAATAAAATATATAAAGAAACCTAAAATTAAAATAGATAAAATAAAATAAAATAAAAACTAAACCTAAGCTTAAGAAATAAAATAAAATAAAATAAAATAATTAAAATAGCTAAAATAAAATAATTAATGTATCTTAAAGAAACTAAAAATAAAATAAATGGAATAAAAGCTATATAAAATAAAACTAAATGAAGAATAAAAATAAAATAAAACTTAAATAAACTAAATAAAATAAAACAAAACTAAATAAAACTGAATAAAATAAATAAAAATAAAATCTAAACTAAATAAAAAAATAAAATAAATAAATAAATAAAATAAAGTAAACTAAAGAAATAAACAAAATTAAAATAAATCAAACTAAACCTAAACCTAAAATTAAATAAACAAAACTACTACTAAATATAATAAAATAAGCTAAAAATAACCCTAAACTAGAAAGTAAAACCTAAAATAAACCAAATATAAAAACATAAAACCTAAGCCTAAACACATAAAATAAAAAACTAAACCAAAACCTAAAAATAAATAATAAACTTAAACCAAAACATAAACCTAAGAAATAAACTAAAATAAAAAACCTAAACTAGAATAAATAAACCTAAATTAAATAAACTAAACTAAATAAAAATTTAAAATAAACATAAATAATAATAAAATATAAAATAAACTAAAATAAATAAAATAAAACTTGTTGTGTTACTTGGTTGATGAAATCAAAAAGAAGAAATGTTGAATCTGAATTTGTTCTCTGTTAAAAAAAACCAAAAACTAAGAACCCTAAACTAAAACCTGAACCCTAAACCTAAAACTTAAACAATAAACCCTAAACCCTAAACACCAAAAACCCTAAACCCTAAACCCTAAACTAGAAAACCTAAACCCTCTAAACCCAAAACCCTAAACCCTAAACTAACCCTAAACCCTAAGCCACAAAAAAATAAAACCTAAACTTAAAATAAATATTATAAAAATAAATAAATAAAAGAACTTAAACCAAAATAAAATAATAAAATAATAAAATAAAATAAAATAAAAACTAAAACTAAAACATAAACCAAGACCTAAAATAAAATAAAATAATTAAAATAAAAACTAAACATAAAATAAAATAAATAAAATCTTAAACTAAGCTAAAAAATAGAAAAACTTAAATAAAATGAAAACAAAACCTAAAATACAATAAAATTTACCTAAAATAAAATAAAATAAAAACTAAATAAAAACCTAAACCTAGAAAATAAACTTAAAAACAAAACCTAAAAATAAATAAAAATAAAACCTAAAAACTAAATTGAAAAAAAAATAAACAATATAAAATATACCTAAACCTCAACTAAAATAAACTAAACTAAACTAAATTAAAAAACCTAAACCTAAACCTACAATAAACTAAACTAAAACCTAATCCAAAACTAAATAAACTAAAATAAACTAAAAATAAACGTAAAATAAAAACCTAAAACCTCAACGTAAAAAAAAAATTGAAAACCTAAACCTAAACAAAAAAAAAATTTTTAAACCTAAACCTAAAAAATAAAATAAAAATTTAACTCAACTATAAAATAAACCTAAACCTAAAAAATAAATTAAAATAAAAAACCTAAACTAAAATAAATAAACCTAAAAAATAAAGTAAACTAAATAAAATAAAATTAACTAAAATAAAATATAAAATAAAATAAACTAAACTCAATAAAAAATTAAATAAACTAAAACTGTCGGGTTTACATAATTTTTTTTTTAAAAAAAATTAAACCATATACCCTAAATCTTAAACCCTAAATGCTAAAATTAACTTTAAACCCTAAACCTAAACCTACAACCCCTAAACATTAAACCATAAAAATCTTAAACCCAAAAACTAAACTAAACCCTAAAATCGTAAACACTAAACTATAAACTAACCCTAAACCATAAACCCTAAACTTTAAACCCTAAACCTAAACAAAAGCTAACTAAAAACCCACAAATCATGTAACTCTAACCTAAACCCAAACATTAAACCCTGACATTCCCTCTTTAAACCACAAACCCCACCCACTAAAACCCTAAGACCACTCTAAACCCACTAAGCACCTAAAAACCTAAACTAAATCCCAAATGACTCTAACCATCCTAAATCCTAAACCCTCCCATCCTTAACCTAAACCCAAACCCACCCAAACTAAACCCTATGTTATTCATAAACCTAATTACCACCCACTCTTTACTAAACCCTAAACCCTACCCTCTAAACTCCACTAAACTAAAACCTAAAAGCCAACTGAGCCCACCTTAAACCCTAAACCCTCCAAAACCCTAAACTAACTCTAAATCCTTAAAAACCAAACCTAAACTAAATGAAACCTAAAAATCAAATTTATAAAAAAACATAAACCTAAATAAAATAAAATAATAAAAATAAATAAGAACCTAAACTAAAATCTAAACCTAAAGCTAAAAATAAAATAAAATAAACTAAAATAAAATAAATAAAAACCCAAACAAAATTAAAAATTAAAATAAACCTAAAAATAAAAAAATAAAATAAAATAAAAATTAAACGTAAAATAAAAATAAAATAAACCTATAATAAAATAAAACAAAACCTAAATAATAACTTAAACCTAAAAAATAATTAAAAAATAATACCAAAATCATAAACAAAAAAACCAAAACCTCAAATAAAAATAAAATAAATAAAAATAAATAAATAAAATAAAATAAACCTAAACCTAAACTAAATAAAATTAAGTAGATTAAAAATAAACCTAAAGTCAACTAAAAATAAAACCTAAAAATAAACCTAAAACCTAAACCTACAAAAATAAAATAAAAACTTAAACCAAAAACCTAAAAATAAAAAATAAAACCTAAACCTAAATAATAATATAAAAATAAAACTTAACTAAAAAATAATACTAAACCTAAAAAATAAACTAAAATAAAAAACCTATACAAAAAAAATAAATCAAAAATATATAAATTATAGTAAATTAAATAAAAAATAAAGATAAATTAAAATAAAAATAAAATAATCTAAAATAAGTAAAAACTAAACTAAATAAACCTAAACCTACAAGTTAACTTAATTTAAAAAAAAAAAACCCCTAACGCTAAATTAAGCCTAAACCCTAAACCCTAAACCTAAATCTAAATAAAAAAATTTAAAACCCTAAACCCTAAACATAAAACCCTAACCCTAAACCCTAGACCCTAAAAAACCCTAAACCCTAAAGCCTGAACACTAATTCCTAAACTTAACCCAAAACCCTAAACAGTAAAACCTTAAACCCTAAAACCCTAATCCCTAAACTCTAAACCCTAAAATCCTAAAAACGTAAACCTAAACTAAATTAAACTTAAATAAAATATATATTGGAAAACCTAAACCTAAATTAAAGAAAAAGATAAAATAAAATAAAATGCTAAAAATGCTAAACCTAAACTAAAAAAATAAAACCTAAAAATAAAATAAAAAAACCTAACACCTAAGCCTAAAAACATAAAATAAAAAACTAAACCTAAACCTAAAAATAAATAATAACCTTAAACAAAAACATAAACCTAAAAATAAACTAAAATAAAAAAGATAAACTAGAATAAATAAACCTAAAATAAATAAACTAAATTAAATAAAAACTAAAAATAAACATAAGTAATAATAAAATATAAAATAAACTAAAATAAATAAAATAAAACATGATGTGTTACTTGGTTGATGAAATTGAAAAGAAGAAATGTTGAATCTGAATTTATTCTCTGTTAAAAAAAACCAAAAACCAAGAACCCTAAACTAAAACTTAAACCCTAAACCTAAAACCTAAACAACAAACCCTAAACCCGAAATACCAAAACTCCTAAACCCTAAAACCCTAAACCCTAAATGCTAAACCTGAAAACCTAAACCCTAAACTTTAATCCCAAAAAAAAATGTATACCTAAACCCTAAACCCTAAAAAGATAAAAACCTAAACCTAAACTAAATAAAATAAAAAAATAAATAAATACAAAAACCAAAACGAAAATAAAATAATAAAATAAAATAAAATAAAAATATAAACTAAAACCAAAACCAAAACTTAAAATAAAATAAAATAATTAAAATAAAAACTAAACATAAAATAAATTAAATAAAAACCAAAACTAAACTGAAAAATAGAAAAATGTAAATAAAATGTAAACTAAACCTAAAATACAATAAAATTAACCTAAAATAAAATAAAATAAAAACTAAATAAAAACATAAACCTAAAAATTAAACCTAAAAACAAAACCTAGAAATAAATAAAAAATAAATCCTAAACCCTAAATTAAAAAAAAATCAAAACCCAAAATAAACAAAATAAAATATACCTAAACCTTAACTAAAATAAACTAAACTAAATTAAAAAAACCTAAAACTAAACTACAATAAACTAAACCTAAACCTAAACCTAAACTAAATAAACTAAAATAAACTAAAAAGAAACGTAAAATAAAAATCAAAAACCTAAACCTAAAAAAAAAATTGAAAACCTAAATCTAAACCTAAAAATAAAAATTAAAACCTAAACCTAAAAAATAAAATAAAAATAAAACTCAACTAAACAACAAACCTAAGCCAAAAAAATAAAATAAAATAAAAAACCTAAACTAAATAAAAATAAAAATAAACCAAAATAAAAATATAAAATAAAATAAAAGTAATCTCAATAAAAATAAACAAAAAAAACTAAAGAAATTGAAACCTACAGGTTTACTTAATTTTTTTTTAAAATAAACCTAAACTACAAACCCTAAATCCTAAACCCTAACCTGCTAAAATAAACCCTCCTAAACCAAACCTGACCCTCCACCACTAAATCCTAAATGCTACCAACCCAACCCAAACCTAAAACCCTAAACCTCCACCACTCCTAAATACCTAAACTATAACTCCTGACCCAACTTAAACCCTAAACCCTAAACCCTAAACCACTGACCCAAACCCTAAACTTAACCCTAAACCACCCAGGCCCCAGTAAGCACCCACCTTCTTAACCTCTCCAAACTTAACTCTAAATCTGGACTAAACCCTAAAATCTTTTAACCTAAACCCAAAACTAAAAAAAACCCCCTAAACTATTAATCCACCCTAAACCCAACCCTAAAAATACTAAACCCACTGAACCCCACCCTCACCCTATCACTAAACCCTAAACCCTAACCACCCACCTAAACCAGGCCACTCTAAACCCTGGGCCCTAAACTAAACCATAAACCTAAAACTAAACTAAATAAAAAAAAATAAAATAAATAAATAATCCTAAACCTTGATAATAAAATAAAATAAAATAAAATAAAAACCCAAACTAAAACATAAACCTAAAAATAAACTAAAATAAAATAAATGAAAACATAAACAAAAATAAATAAAATAAAATAATCCTAAGAATAAAAAACCTAAATAAAATAAAAAATGAACATAAAATAAAAATAAAATAAACCAAAAATAAAATAAAATAAAAGCTAAATAAAAACATAAACTTAAAAAATAAACCTATAAATAAAACCTATAAATAAATAAAACCTAAACCCTAAAACCTAAACCTACCAAAATTAAAATAAACCTAAACCTAAACTAAAATAAACAAAACTAAAATAAATAAAACCTAAACCTAAAAAAATAAACTAAACTAAATAAATAAAATAAAATATACTTAAAATAAACTTAAACCTAAACTAAAAAATAAAACCTAAAATAAAAACCTAAAACCAAAACCTAAAAAAAAATTAAAACCTAAACCTAAACCTAAAAATAAAAAATAAAACATAAACCTAAAAAATGAAATAAAAATAAAATTCAACTAAAAAATAAATTTAAACAAAAACCAAAACCTAAAAAAAAGCTAAAATTAAAACTCTAAACTAAAATAAATAAATTTAATAAATAAAAAAACTAAATAAAATAAAATAAAATAAACCAAAAGAAAAATTAAAATTAAAATAAACTAAATAAACTTAAATATACCGATTCACTAAATTTTTTTAAAAAAAAACTCTAAACCCTAAACCCTACTACTACTCAACCCTAAACCTACACACCTACAACCCTAAAACTAAACCTAAACCACCCCAAACCTAAACCTTAACCCTAACCCTAAACCCTAAACCCTAAAATGAAATGCTCGAAAATCCTAAACCCTAAATCTAAACCTAAAGTAACTAAATAATTTAAAAGATAATCCTAAACCATAAGAATGGACAAAACCTTGACGGCAGGAACATCACCATCAACTAGGCTTAGTCTAGATCTGGCGGTGGGGTGAAAGCGGAAGCGACAGTTATCGCAGTGGTGGTGGGGGATTTGGAGGTGCTGATGAATATAGAGGTGGTTGTCCGAGCAGGGTGGTTATGGAGGTAGAAGGAGCGATGAAGGTTATAGCGGTAGAGGGAGAGATCAAGGATATGATTGTGGATTCAGCTACTCGAGAGGTCGGGATGGTTCTGATGGGAACTGTAGAAACTAAAGAACAACCAATCTGATCTGTAGCTTATGGAACTGTGTTTTTACACTAGAGAAGGTTCTAGTTATCTAGGGTTTTTTATTTGCTCTACGCATGCTCAATTTTTATCTATGTTATCGCTTGTACCCTAGAAAACTTTGTGTGTTACTTGGTTGATGAAATTGAAAAGAAGAAATGTTGAATCTGAATTTGTTCTCTATTAAAAAAAAATCAAAAACCCTAAACATAAAACCTAGACCCTAAACCCTAAATCTTAAAAAAAACCTAACCCTAAACCCTAAACCTACTACCTGCAACCTACAACCCTAAAACCCCCAAACCCCAAACCCTAAACCCTAAATCTAATAATAATAATAAAATACTAAACTATACTAACTAAAACTAAAACTAATAAACTAATAATAAACAAAAACTAATTATAAACTAAAACAAAAAACTAATAAAATAACTAAACAAAACTAACTAAATAATAACTAAAAAAATTAATAAACTAATAATAAAAAAGTAACTAAACTAATAAACAATGTAATAACTCAATTAAACATAAACAAAAAGCCTGACTGATAAACTAACTAAAAATAAACTAAACTAATAAACTAACTAACTAAACCCTAATAAATATCTAACTAATAAACATAAACCCTAAACATAACTAACCTAATAAATAACTAACTAATAATAAAACTAAACCCAATAACTAAACTAATAATAATTAAACTAACTAAATTATAACTAATAACTAATAAATAAAAATTAATAAACTAACTAAATAACTAATAATAATAACTAACTAAAATCTAAAACTAATAACTAAACTAAACTAACTAAACATAACAATAAACTAACTAAATAATAATAACTAAACTAATAATAAACTAATAAACTAAAACTAAATATAATAACAACTAACACCAAACTAATAAACTAATAATAAACTAAACTAAATAAAACTGAAAACTAAACTAATAATAATAATAATAAACTAAATAATAAATAAAACCACAATAAATAAACTAAACCTAATAATAAAAAACAAACCTAATAAACTAACTAATAATAATAAACTAATAAAACTAACTAAACTAATAAACTAATAACTAATAATAATAAACAATAAACAAAACTAAAAACTATTAATAACTAAAATAACACTAAAAATTAATAAAACCTAATAACATAAAAACTAAGTAAACTAATAAACTAACAAAACTAATAAATAATAATAAACTAAATAAATATTAACTAATAAAACTAATTATAACTAACTAGCAATAATAAATATAATAATAACTAAACAAACTAAATAAATAAAATAATTAATAATTAAACTAACTAAACTAATAATAATAATAATAATAATAATAATAATAATAATAATAACTAAACTATACTAATAATAATAATAATAATAATAATAATAATAATAATAATAATAATAAACTAATAATAAACCTAAACACTAAACTAATAAACCATAATAATAAAACTAATAATAATACTAAACTAAAAATAATTAATAACTAAACTAAAAATACTAATAATAACAACTAAACAATAACTAAAAAAACTAATAAACTAATAATAAACCAAAATAAACTAATAATAATACTAAATAAAAAAAATAACTAATAAATAAACATAATGTAATAAAAAATTCAAATTAATAAAATAAAGAAAACTAATAAACTAATACTAATAATAATAAATAATAACCAATAACTAATAAATAAACAAACTAAAAAACTAACTAAAACTAAACTTAATAAAATAAACTTAAACCCTAATAAATAATAAACACTAAAATTAAACTAATAAACTAATAATAATAACTAATAATAAATAACTAAATAATTAACTAAAACTAAACCCTAAACCTAAACTAATAAACCATAAAAACTAACTAATGAATAAACATAATAATAACTAAACTAACTAATAACTAATCATAAAAATAATAAAACCCTAACTAAAAATAATAATAACTAACTAAAATAAACTAATAATTTAATAACTAAATAAAATAAAACTAACTAAATAAAATAAAACTAACTAAATAACTAAACTAATAAACCTAATAAATAAACTAATAATAATAACAATAAAACTAACTAATAATAACTAAACTAATAAAAACTAATAATAATAATAATTAATAACTAACTAATTAAACTTATAAACTAATAATAATAAAATTAATAATAAACTAACTAATAATTAACTAAATAACTAAATCATAAACCCTAACTAAATAAATAAAATAAATAATAATAAAACAAATAATAATAAATGTAAAGTAATAATAATAATAATAATAAATTAATTTAAAGCAAAACTAATAGTAAACCAACTAACTAAATTATTAACAATAATAATAAATAATATATAACTAATAATAACTAATAAAAAACTAAACCATAAACTAAACAAAAAAACTAATAATAATAAACTAATAAACCTAAACCCATAACTAAACTAGTAAAACTAATAACTAAACAAATAAAGTAATAAATAAAGGAACAAAACTAAACCAATAAAACTAAACCACAGATTAAAACTAACTAAAACCTAAATAGTAATAAAACAATAAACTAAAAATAATAACTAACTAAACTAAATAAATTACTAACTAATTAATAAATTAATAAACTAATAAACTAACTAACTAAGAAAAACTAACTAATAAAACTAATTAATAAATAAACCTAAACTCTAAGAAATAATAAACAATAAAATAAACTAATAATAACTAATAATAAATAGCTAAAATAATCAACTAAACTAAATAAAAAATATAATAAACTAAATATAAACTAATAACTAAATAACTAACTAATAACTAAATAATAATAATAACAAAATAAAATAATAATAATAAAATAAATAACTAAATAATAAAACTAATAATAATATAATTAATTAATAATAAATTAATAAATAATAAAAATAATAAAAAAATAAAAATAATAATAAAAATAATTAATATAATAAACTATAATAATAAAAATAATAATAATAAAATAAAATAATAATAAACTACTAAATAATAATAATAATAAATAATAAATAACTAATAAATAACAAAAATAATAAATAAACTAAAAAAAAATAATAATAATAAACTAATAAACTACCATAAAACTAAACTAATAAAACTAATAAAATAATAAATAATAACAAAACAAAACTAACAAAAACTAAACCATAACTAAACTAAAATAAAACTAATATAATAAACCATAATAATAACTAAAAATAAATAACTAAAACTAAATAATAAAACCAAATAATAATTACTAAAATAAAATAAAAATAAATAAAATAAATAAACAAACTAAATAAAAACTAATAAACTAAATCTAAAATACCCCACTAAAATAAACCAAAATAATAATAACTAAAAATAAAACTAATAAAACTAAACTCATAACCTAACTAAAACTAAATTAACAAAACTAAACATAAAACCAATAATAAACTAATAAAACCTAATAATAATTAATAAACATTAAACCTAAAACCTAAACCCTAAAATTAAATTAAACACTTTTATTGAGCAATTTTTGGATCCCTCGCATTCTTGGTGAGTTTTCGAGCTCTTTCTCTGTTGGTTTCCCTATAGATTGTCAGCCTTGGGCCAATCTCGACATGTTCCTATCACGACACTCTGACTCATGGTGTCAGCTTTTTCAAATCCATGAGTTAACTCCCATGTACCGATGGATCTCGCTAGGGCATCAGATATTTTGGGTAATCCTACCCCTAAATTACCTGTGTCACTAAATCTTTAAAAGAAGCTTTAGCTAGTAAGAATTCCTCCACCAAGCCTCCTTTGAATTTTCTTCATACAACTTTTAAAGGTACTCTGACAATTATGATTTTAGATGAGGATATTGAAAGTTAGGCAGCTTTTTTCTTTGATTAGAAAGTTTTCATTTAAATGGCCAAATATGGGACATATTCATTCTTTTTTTCATCGCTTAAATTTATCTTATTCTTTTTCTATCAATCTGATTGATGTAAGGCATATTTTGATTAAACTTTCTAATGACCTTGATTATAGAATAATATTTTCTAGGCATTCTTACTATGTTTTTAATTATCAAATGCATATTCTGAAGTGGACACCTATGTTTGATGTTAATGAAGAGTCTCCTATTATTCCCGTTTTGATTTCTTTACTTAACTTGCAGATTCATCTATTTAATCATTTGATTCTTTATGCTATTGGGTTGATTTTTGGTCGGCCTTTGCAAGTTGTTCAAGCAACAACTGCTTCTTCTAGACTGTCTATTGCTAGAATTCTTATAGAGGTTGATATTATTAAAAAAATATCAAGAAGAAATTTGGTTTGGTTCAAAGAAATGCAATTATTTTAATTAAGTTGTTTTTGAGAACTTTCCCATTTTTGGTAATCATTGTAAGATTCATTGGCATGAAATTCTTTAATGCTTTATGCTCATCCCTCTTTTAGGAAGAAAATCATCAGTAAGAATTCAATTGTTTAAAAAAATGATGATTCTCTCAAGTTGGATAAATGAATATCTCCTTTTCAAAATTTTAATGTTTTTCAAAACTAGATTTATGAATCTTCTAAAAAAGTTTTACCTATTAATGATTTATCTAATGCTTAAGGTAATTTTGATGTTTCTAGAAAAGTTTTAACTAATAATCATGCTCTAAGTGTTTCTTTTGATGATTTTATTAAAGGGATGGCTTTAGAGGCTGTGGTTAATGATTCAAATGGATTGGATATTGTGCATATGTCCTTTCATGATGATGGTTCGATTATTGTTGATGCTAACACCATTTCTTTCAATCAGTTGGATGTTGTTTCTCTTTCTCCTATGTCTGCTTTAGATCATGAGAATGAGACAATTTCTTTTCCTTCTTTGGTTGACAATGGGGGTGAAAAGAATGTTTTTATTTCTGATATTTTAACTTTTGGACCTCACAATCTTGTTAGTATTGGTGATCCTTCTTTTAAAAAAATAAGATTTAGTTACCTGTGACAATTCTCTCATTGTGAATAGTTATATTTCGGTTTAAAATGATGGGCTAGTAATTATGTTCAAAATTTGGTAATATGCTATGTGTTTCTAAGGGATTTGAATCTTACTTTAATTCCTTACATGAAGATTGTACTGAAAATTTTGATTTTGATTCATTTGCTTCTTCTATGAATTAAGATAGGGAGGATACTCTTCAGATTTTGTTTGAAGGTGAAAATATTGATAATTGTCTTCTTAATAAAGTTATTTCTGCTCCTTTCACTTCTGATTCTTAAATGCATACTATTTTGTATTTTTTCTTTGTCTAATGTTGTGGATGATTCTGAATGCTCTTCTTTGAAATTGATAGCTTCTATTGATCCCCATGCCTTTTATAACAATACTGATTCATTTTGGATGAAGATTTTTGGAGAAAGGGCATGGTTATAAAACTATTTACAAGAAGAAAAAGAAAAAAAAGTGTTCAGATTTATGCCCCTCCTCACTTGCAGAGGGTTACTTGTTCCAAAGCTTCTTGGAATTAATCTCTCTTGTCCTTGGGAGGTTTTTTTACTTTTGGCTAGTTTTTGTTCTATTGGTTGAGCTTTTGCTATGTATTTTTTTGCTAGCTGGAGTATTGGCTTCTTGACTAATTTTCCTCCTTCTGGCTTGGTGTTCCTAGCTTCCTATTTGTTGGGTTTTTTTGTGCCCTTTAGTTGGTTGGTTTTGTGCTGGTAGCTTTGTTCCTATTAGCTTGACTTTCTTTGGTTGGTGCTTTTGCTCTCTTTGTTGGTGGTAGGTTGGGATTTTTGTCCTTGGCGTGTGGTTTGTCCATTGGTTGGCTATTTCTCTACCAGTTTATTTTAGCTTTTGTGAACCTTCTTCTTTTTTTGTTGGTTTATTTGATTCTTTTGCTCTTTCCTGGGCTATTTTTCTTTGTTGGCTATTTCCTTTCATTTTGTTGGTGCTTTGGTGGCTTTGTATTGGTGTTGTTGTGGGCTCTGTTGGCTTTGGCTTTAAGGGCTCTTTTTTTTTGGGCTGTGAGCTTCTTTTCTCCCTCTTTTTTAAGAGGTGTTCATATTTGGTTTTGTTGGGATTGGCTTTAATTTTATATGTTGGTCTTCTCTCTCTTTCTATTTCCTTAGCTTCACTTTTTCTTTGGCTGGGTGGCTATTATGATAGGTTTGTATTTTTCTTTGGTTGGGATGGCTATGATGATAACATGGATTTTTTCCTTAATATTTTATGGTTGGTGACTTTTCCTATTTGTAACCCTTCTTTGAAGCTAGACAGACTTAGGATTTGATGTCCCTCATTATTGTTATTTTCCTTCTTTCCTCATATCTGAGCCTGAGTTTTTTTCTCTTTATGTTTTGATCTCCATCCGGTCGATTTCTTGTAGGTTGCAAGTTCTCTTTTTTTGATGTTCTCTTCTTCTTGGAGGGAGCTGGAGTCTTATTGATGGTCTCTTTTTTCTTAGATGGTTGGAGTTGTCTTCAACTGTAGGTTGCAGGTTTCCTTTCTTATGCATCTTTGTATCTTTGGAGGTTTTTTTGGAGCTCTGTGGATTCTTCCCCTTTGTTGGCTTTCACTTGGCTTTTTTAATTGTCTTTGTTTTTTTTCTTTATTGCTCTTTGATGTATTTGTTTAGGGATTAAACTCTTTATGATTCTCCTATAGCTCATTTGAGTAGTGGTTTTTTTCTTTTGAGTTTAGTGTCTAATATGGTCTTCTTGTACTTATTTTTTGAGCATAAATTCCATTTAGTTATAAATAAAAAAAAACCCTAAACCCTAAACCCTAAGCCCTAAAAACCCTAAAGCTTAAACCCTAAACCCTAAACCCTAACCCTAAACCCTAAACCCTAAAACCACCCTAAACCCTAAACCCTAAACCCTAAACCCGAAAACCTAAAAACCTAAACTTAAACTAAATAAAACCTAAAAATAAAATAAATAAAAAACTCAAACCTAAATAAAATAAAAAATAAAATAAATTAAAAACCTAAACCTAAAATTATAATAAAATAAATGAAAACCTAAACTAAACTAAAAATAAAATAAACCTAACAATAAAACCTAAATAAAATAAAACTAAATGTAAAATAAAAATAAAATAAACCTAAAATAAAATAAAATAAAACTAAATAAAAGAAAACCTAAAAAAAAAATAACCTAAAATAAAACTTTAAAATAAAAAATAACCTAAACCCTAAACTAAAAGAAAACTAAACCTAAAATAAAATAAAATAAATATAAACTAAAACTAAATTAAACTAAACCACAATAAATAAAACATAAACCTAAACCTAAAATAAACTAAACCTAAACCTACTAAATAAATAAATAAAATAAACTAAACTTAAACTAAAATTAAAACTAAAATAAAATCTTAAAACTAAACCTAAAAATAAAATAAAAAATAAACTTAAACTTAAAATAAAATAAAACTAAACCTAAACCTAAACCTAAACTTAAACCAAAATAAGCTAAAGTGAAAACCTAAACTAAAATAAATTAACCTAAACTAAATAAGCTAAACTAAATAAAAATAAAATTAAACCTAAATAAAATAAAAAAATAAAATAAACTAAAATAAGTAAAATAAACTAAGAAATTAACTTAAACCTATCGGTTTATAAGAAATCCAAAACCCTAAACCCTAAACCCTAAAACCCTAAACCCTAAACCCTAGACCTAAACCCTAAACCCTAAACCTTAAACCCTAAACCCTAAATCCTAAACCCTAAACCCTAAACCCTAAACTCTAAAAGCATAAAGCCTAAAACCATAAACCCTAAACCCTAAACCCTAATTGAGCTGATTTTTATGAAAGGTGATCTTAAAGAAGTCAACGAAGAGGTTGGAAAATACAAAGTTGGTGTTCTTGCTTGTGTTGGTCTTGTTCCACCTATTAATGTGGTGGTTCTTCCAGGAAACACTAGTCTGGATCCTGCACAGACATCTTTCTTCCAGGTTCTCAACATCCCAACTAAGATCAACAAGGGTTCTATTGAAATTATCACCCTGATTGAGCTGATTAAAAATGGTAATAAGGTGGGATCCTCAGAGGCTGCTCTCCTTGCTAAGCTAGGGATTAGGCCATTCTCTTATGGACTTGTCATCCAGTTTGTGTATGATGATGGTTTGGTGTTTAGTCCTGAGGTGCTTGACCTCACTGAAGATGATCTCATTAAGAAGTTTTTGGCAGGCCTTTCAATGATGACTTCTTTCTCACCGGCCCTCTCTTATCCCACCCTTGCTGCAGTGGCCCACATGTTCATCAATGCTTACAGGAATGTCCTTACCATCATGATTGCCAATAATTACACATACCCACAGGCCGAGAAGGTTAAGGAGTATTTGAAGAAATATGATGATGATATGGGTTTGAGCTTGTTCGACTAAGCATTGTTGGCCTTCTATAAAATCAAATTTTATTGTCTCTGAGAGTTAAATCATTTTGTGAATTTTTCAATTGAATTTTATTTTATCTTATTTTATTAGTTGTTAGAGGGTAATTTATTATTTGATTTTATAATTTCTTGTATGTTATGAAATCATTTGAGTTTTAAAAAAAAAATCCTAAACCCTAAGCCCTAAACCCCAACCCTAAACCCTAAACACTAAAACACTAAACCTAAACTTAAACCTAAACTAACTAAATAAATTAAAAAAAACTAAACCCTAAAACTAAATAAACCTAACCTAAACCTAAACCCTAATTATGGGCAGAACCATGATGGCATGAACAACAACCGCTGGTCTAGATGCAGTTTGTGGAAGCAAAAAGCGTGGTAGTTATCACAATGGTGGTGGGGGATCTGGAGGTGTTGGTGGATATGGAGGTGGTGGTTAGAGTGGTGGTTATGGTGGCAAGCGGCAGTTCTGACCTTGGTGGTGGCGGAGGGAGAGATCGGGATATGATGGTGGATCCCACTACTTGAGAGAGGCGTGGTGGTTCGGCGGAACTGGAGAAAGCAGCCGATCCGATCTACTGCTTATGGAACTATGTCTTTACAGTAGAGACAATTCTAGTTATCTAGGGTATTTGATTTTCTCTATGCGTGCTCATTTTTTATATATGTCATCGCTTGTGTCTTAGAAAACTTGGTGTCTTACTTGGTTGATGAAATAAAAAAGAAGAAATGTTGAATCTTAATTTATTCTCTATTAAAAAAGAAAAACCAAAAACCCTAAACCCCAAACTAAAACCTGAACCTTAGACCTAAAACCTAAACCTTAAACCCTAAACATTAAACCCTAAAACTCTAAACCCTAAACCTTAAACCTAAAACCTAAACTATGAACCCTAAACCCTAAACCCAAAACCCTAAACCCCAAACCTAAACCTTAAACTCTAAACCCTCAACAAACCCTAAACCTAAACCCCACCCTAAACCCTAAAATGCTATAAACCTAAACTAAATAAAACCTAAAAATAAAAAAAAATAAAAAACAACCTAAACTAAAATAAAATAAAATAAAAACCTAAGCTAAAACCTAAACCTAAACCTAAACCTAAACATAAACATAAAAAAATGTTGAATACAAAATAAAAACTAAACTAAAATAAATAAATAAAACCCTAAGCTGTACTAAAAAATAAAAAACCTAAATAAATTAAAAAGTAAACCTAAAATAAAACTAAAATAAACCTAAAATAAAATGAAATAAAAACTAAATAAACACCTAAACCTAAAATATAAACATAAAAATAAGGCACAAAAATAATCAATTTTAAAGCCTAAACTAAAAAAAAACTAAACCTAAAATAAAAATAAAATAAACCTAAACATAAACTAAAATAAACTAAACTAAAATAAATAAAGCCTAAACCTAAACCAAAAATAAACTAAACTTAAATCTAAACCTAAACCCTAAATAAAAGAAATTAAACTAAAAATAAACCTAAACCTAAACTAAAAATTAAAGCCTAAAAATAATCATAAAATAAAAACCTAAAAGCTATGCATAAAAAAATAAAATAAAAACCTAAACGTAAACCAAAAAATAAAAAATAAAACCTAAACCTATAAGATAAATTAAAAATAAAACTAAACTAATAAATAAATATAAACCTAAACCTAAAAATTAAAGTAAAATAAAAAACCTAAAGTAAAATAAAAAAACCTAAAATAAATAAACTAAACTAAATAAAAATTTAAATAAACTAAAAAAATAAACTAAAATAAATAGAAAATAAACTAAATAAACGTAAACCTATTAGTTTACTTAATTTAAAAAAAATTAAAATTTTAAAAAATAAAAATAATAAAAAAAAAACTAAGCCTAAACCCTGAACCCTAAACTTATAACCCTAAACCCTAAACCCAAAACTTTAAAACCCTAAATCGTAAACCCTAAAACCCTAAACTAACCATAAACCCTAAACCCTAAAATCTCAAAACCCTAAACCTTAGAGCCTAAACATTAAACCTTAAACCTTAAACCCTAAACCGTAAACCGTAAGACCCTAAACCCTAAAACCCTAAACCCTAAACCATAAACCTAAATTAACTAAATAAATTAAAAAATAAACCAAAACCCTAAAACCTAAAAACATAAACTCTTAGAATTGGTAGAACCTTGATGGCAGGAACATCACCGTCAATGAGGCTAAATCTAGATCTAGAGATTGAGGCAAAGGCGGAGGTGAAGGCAGAGGTGAAGGCGGGGGTGGTGGTTATCGTAGTGGTTGTGGGAGATCTAGAGGTGTTGGTGGATATGGAGGTGGTGGTCGGAGTAGTGATGGTTATGGAGGCAGGAAGAGCGATGGAGGTTACAGCCGTGGTGGCGGCAAAGGGAGAGATCGAGGATATGATGGTGGATCACGCTACTCGAGAAGCCAAGGTGGCTCTGAAGGGAACTAGAGAAACTAAAAAATGGATGATCCGATCTACTGCTTATGCAACCATGTCTTTATAGTAGAGATAACTCTAGCTATCTGGGGTTTCTGATTTTGCTCTTTGCATGCTCATTTTTTTATCTTGTTGTCGCTTTTGTCTTAGAAAACTTGGTGTGTTACTTGGTTGATGAAATCAAAAAAAAGAAATGTTGAATCTTAATTTGTTCTCTGTTAAGAAAAAAGAAACCAAAAATTGTAAACCCCAATCTCAAACCTGAACCCTAGACCTTAAACCTAAACCCTAAACCCTAAACCCTAAACACTAAACCCTAAACCCTAAACCCTAAACCTTAAACCCAAACCTAAACCTAAACCTAAACCCTAAACCCTAAACCCTAAACCCTAAAATTCTAAAAATCTAAACCTAAATTAAATAATACATAAAAATAAAATAAATAAATGAACTTAACCAAAATAAAATAAAAAATTAAAATAAAATAAAAACCTAAACTAAAACGTAAACATAAACCTGAACCTAACAAAAAGTAAAATAAAAAATAAAAAAACTAAAATAAAATAAATAAAGCCATAAGCTAAACTAAAATAATAAAAAACCTAAATAAAATAAAAACTAAACCTAAAATAAAAATAAAATAAACTTAAAATATAATGAAATATAAACTAAATAAGAAGCTAAACCTAAAAAATAAACCAAAAAATAAATAAAACACAAAACCTAAACCCTAAACAAAAAAAACCTAAACCCAAACTAAAATACAAATAAAATAAACCTAAACACAATAAAATAAACCTAAACCTAAATCTAAACCAAATAAAATAAAATGAACTAAAATAAACTTAAACCTAAACTAAAAAATAAAACTAAAATTATCCTAAAATAAAAAAAACCTAAACCTAAAAAAAAAAAACCTAAACTTAAACCTAAAATAAAAATAAAACCTAAACCTAAATAAAATAAAATAAAATTACTAAAAACTAAACCTAAACCTAAAAATTAAACAAAAATAAAAAAAATAAAAATAAATAAACCTAAAATAAATAAAACTAAATAATAAAAATAAACCTAAATAAATAAAAAATAATAAATAAAATAAAATAAAAAAAAATAAACTAAATAAATTAAATAACCCATAACTATAAATTTGAATTTAAAATAATAATAAAAAATAATAATTAACAACCTAACCTAAAATCCTTAAAAACCACAAAACCATACACCCTAAAAAACTAAACCCTAAAACCAAACCCACCCACCCTAAACCCTAAACCCTAAAACCTACAACATACAACCTAAAATCCTAAACCCCAAACCCTAAACCTAAAATTTTAAACCCTAAAAACCTAAAAACCTAAAACCTAAACCTAAATTAAATAAAACCTAAAGATAAAATAAATAAAAATACTAAACCTAAATAAAATAATAAAATAATAAAATAATAAAAACCTAAACTTAAACCTAAATCTAAACACAAATGTAAGAAAGTAAAATAAAAAATAAAAACTAAACTAAAATATAATAAATAAAAACTTAAACTAAATTAAAAAATAAAATAAATCTAAAAATAAAAAACCTAAATAAAATAAAAACTAAATGTAAAATAAAAATAAAATAAAATAAAATAAAACTAAATAAAAACCTAAACCTAAAAAATAAACCTAAAAATAAATAAAGAAATAAAACCTAAACCCTAAACTAAAAAAAACCTAAACCTAAAATAAACAAAATAAAATATATGTAAACCTAAACTAAAATAAACTAAACTAAAATAAATAAAACCTAGAACTAAACTGAAAATAAATTAAACTAAAACCCTAAACTAAATAAACTAAAGTAAAATAAATAAAACTAAACTAAACTTTTAAAATAAACTTTAACCCCAAACCCTAAACCCTAAACACTCAACCCAAAGACCCAAACCCTAACTACCCACACTAAACTAAACCACCTAAACCACTAAAACCCTAAACCTACTACCTAAAACTTAACCCTAAACCCTAAACCCTAAAAACCTGAAATCCTAACCCTAAATTAAATAAAACCTAATAATAAAATAAAAAATAAACTTAAACCTAAATAAAATAAAATAAAATATAAACATAAACTAAAACTTAAATCTAAACCTAAAAATAAAATAAAATATAAAATAAAAATAAACTAAAATAAAATAAACAAAAACCTAATCCTAAGAATAAAAATCTTAAATAAAATAAAAACTAAATGTAAAATAAGAATGAAATAAACCCAACATAAAATAAAATAAAAAGTAAATAAAAACCTAAACATAAAAAATAAACATAAAAATAAAACCTAAAATAAATCAAAAATAAAACTTAAGCACGAAACTAAATAAAAAACCTAAACTTAAAATTAAAATAAAATAAACAAGATAAAATAGACCTAAACCTAAACTAAAATAAACTAAACTAAAATAAAGTAAACCTAGAATTAAACCTAAAATAAACTAAACCTAAACCTAAACCTAAACTAAATAAAGTAAAATAATACAAAAATAAACCTAAACATAATCTAAAAAATAAAACCTAAAAATAAACCTAAAATAAAATCCTAAAACCTAAACCTAAATTAATAAATAAAAAACATAAACCTAAACCTAAAAAAAACCTAAACCTAAAAAATAAAATAAAAATAAAACTCACCTAAAAAATAAACCTAAACCTAAAAAATAAACTAAAATAAATAAACATAAATTAAATAAACTAAAGTAAATAAAAATAAAAATTAAACTATATAAACTAAACAAACTTAAACCTACCAGTTTACTTAATTAAAAAAATACCTAAATCTTAAACCCTAAACCGTAAAACTAAACCTACTAAACTAAACTCAAAGCTGACCCAAAGCTAAACCCAAACCCTAAACCCCTAAACCCAACCCTAAACCCAAAACCCTAAATCCAAAACCCTAAACCCTAAATCCTAAACCCTGAAACCTAAACCCTTAAAACTTACAACACTAAACCTAAACACTAAATAAACCTAAAGAATGGGCGGAACCTTGATGGCGATAGCGTCATCGCTACTCTAGATCTGCCAATGGAGGCAAAGCTAGAGGCGATGGTTTTCGCAATGTTGGTGGCAGATCTAAAGGTGCTGGTGGATATGGAGGTGGTGGTCGAAGCAATGGTGGTTATGGTGGTAGGAGGAGTGATGGAGGTTACAGTCATGGTGGTGGCAGAGGGAGAGATCTGGGATATGATGGCAGATCCTGCTACTCGAGAGGTGAGGGTGGTTTTGATGAGAACTAGAGAAACTAAAGAACGGTCAATCTGATCTACTACTTCTGGAACCGAGTCTTAATAATATAGACGGTTCTACTGATCTAGGGTTTTTGATTTGCTCTATGGGTGCTCATTTTTGATCTATGTCATCACTTGCATCTTAGAAAACATGGGGTGCTACTTGGTTCATGAAATAAAAAAGAAGAAATGTTGAATTTTAATTTGTTCATTGTTAAAAAAAAACCTTAAACCATAAACCGTAAACTAAAACTTAAACCTAAAACCTAAAACCTAAACTCTAAGCTAAAACTTAAATCCTAAACCTAAAACCTAAACCATAAACCCTAAACCCTAAACCCTAAACTAACACTAGACCCTAATCCTAAACCTTAAAAAGCTAAAAACTTAAACCTAAATGAAATAAAACATAAAAATAAAATAAATAAGAAAATCTAAACCAAAATAAAATAAATAAATAAAATAAATAAAAATAAAAACTGAAACTTAAACCTAACCCTAAACTTAAACCTACACCTAAAAAGAAAATAAAATAAAAATAAAAATTAAACAAAAATAAAATAAATAAAAACCTTAAGTAAACTAAAAAATAAAAAACTTAAATAAAATAAAAATATAAAAAATCTAAAATAAAAACTAAATTAAAACCTAAACCTAAAATAAAAACTAAATAAAAACCTAAACAAAAAAAAAAAACCTAAAAATAAAACTAAAACATAAATAAAAAATAAAATCTAAACCCTAAACTAAAAAAAACCTAAACTTAAAATAAAAATAAAATAAACAAACTAAAATAAATCTAAACTTAAACTAAAATAAATAAATCCTAAATCTAAACCTAAACCTAAATCTAAACTAAATAAAATAAAATGAACTAAAAATAAACCTAAACCTAAATTAAAAAATTAAACCTAAAAATAAACCTAATAGATAAATCTAAACCCAAACCTAAAAATAAAAATAAAACCTAAACCTAAAAAATAAAATAAAATAAAAACTCAACTAAAAAATAAACCTAAACCTTAAAAATAAACTAAAATAAAAAATGTAAACTAAAATAAATAAACCTAGAAGAAATATTCTAAAACAAAATAAAAATAAAAAATAAAATAAATTCAAATAAATAAAAATAAACTAAATAAACTAAATATATAAACTTGGTTGTTTAATTTTAAAACCCTAAACCCTAAATCCTACTAAACCAAACTAACTTAAACCTAAACCTATACTAAACCTACATCCTTAAACCTTAAACCCTAAATCGTAAAACCCTAAACCATAAATCATAAACCCTAAACCCTAAGCCCTAAGCCCTAAAACCCTAAACCCTAAACCCTAAACCCTAAACCCTAAACCCCCTAAATCCTAAACCCTAAATAATCAAAACCCCAAGCCCAAAACTTAAAACCCTAAAACAAATGTAACCAACTGAGCCTAAACCCTAAACTAACCCTAAACCCTAAGAGAACCATAAACCCTAAGAATGTTTAGAACCTTGATGGCAGGAACATCACCGTGAACTAAGCCTAGTCTAGATCTAGCAGTGGAAGTGAAGGAAGAGGCGGCGGTTATTGCAGTGGTGGAAGGGGATCAGAGCAGTGGTGGTTATGGAGGTGAGATGAGCGATGGAGGTTACAACCATGGTGGTGGCGGTGGGAGAGATCAAAGAGATGTTGGTGGATCCTGGTACTCGAGAGGCAGGGGTTCTGAAGGGAAATGGAGAAACTGAAGAACGACTGATTCAATATGCTGCTTATGGAACAATGTCTTTATAGTAAGATGGTTTTAATTATCTAGGGATTTTGATTTGCTCTATGGGTGCTCATTTTTTATCTATGTTGTCACTTGTGTCTTTGAAAACTTGGGGTGCTACTTGGTTCATGAAATCGATAGAAGAAATGTTGAATCTGAATCTATTCTCTGTTAAAAAAAGAACCTTAAACCCTAAACCTTAAACTAAAATTAAAACCCTAAACCTAAAGCCTAAAGCCTAAACCCCAAACCGTAAACACTAAATTAAACCTAAACCCTAAAAAGCTAAAAACCTAAACCTAAACTAAATAAAACCTAAAAATAAAAAATATAAAAAAATCTAAACTAAAGTAAAATAAATAAAATAAAATAAAATAAAAACATAAACTAAAACTTAAACCTAAACCTAAAACTAAAAAAGAAAAAAAACTAAACTAAAATAAAATAAATAAAAGCCTAAAATAAACTAAACTAAAAAATAAAAAACCTAAATAAAATAAAAACTAAACCTAAATTAAAATTTGAACAAACCTAAAATAAAATAAAATACTAACTATATAAAAACCTAAACCTAAAAAATAAACCTAAAAATAAAAACACAAAATAAATAAATAATAAAGCCCAAACCCTAATCTAAAAAAAACCTAATCCTAAAATAAAAATAAAATAAACAAACTAAAATAAACCTAAACTTAAACTAAAATAAATAAATCCTAAACCAAAACCTAAAATAAACTAAGCTTAAACCTAAACCAAAACTAAATAAAATAAAATGAACTAAAAGTAAACTTAAACCTAAACTAAAAAATAAAACCTAAAAATAAACCTAAAATAAAACCATATTACCTAAACCTAGAAAAATAAAATAAAAACCTAAGACTAAACCTAAAAATAAAGAATAAAACCTAAACCTAAAAAATAAAATAAAAATAAAACTCAAGAAAAAAGTAAACCTAAACCTAAAAAATAAACTAAAATAAATAAACCTAAAATAAATAAACAAAGCTTATGAAACTGTATCTTTGCAATAGAGTTGGTTCTACTTATCTATGGTTTTTAATTTGCTCTATGGTTGCTCATTTTTTATCTATTTCGTCGCTTGTGTCTGAGAAAACTTGGGGTGCTACTTGGTTGATGAAATAAAAAAGATGAAATATTAAACCTGAATTTGTCCTCTATTAAAAAAAAAAACTTTAAATCCTAAACCCTAAACCCTAAGAATGAGCAGAACCTTGATGGCAAGAACATCACCATCAACTAGGTTCAGTTTAGATCAGGCGATGGAGGCAAAGGCAAAGGTGGCAGTTATTACAGTGGTGGTGGGGTATCAGGAGGTACTGGTTGATATGGAGATGGTGGTTGGAGCAGTGGTTGTTATGGAGGCGGGATGATGGGCGTAGGCTACAACCATCATTATGGCAGAGGGAGAGATAGGGAATATGATGGAAGATCCCGCTACTCGAGAGGCGGGGGTAGTTCTGATGGGAACTGGAGAAACTAAAGAACGGCCGATCCAATCTGTTACTTATGGAACTATTATTTTATAGTAAACATAGTTCTACTTATCTAGGGATTTCAATTTGCTCTATGGGTGCTCATTTTCTATTAATGTCATCGCTTGTTTCTTAAAAAACATGGGGTGCTACTTAGTTGATGAATTAAAAAAGAAGAAATGTTGAATATGAATTTATCCTCTATTTAAAAAAACCTTATACCTTAAACCCTAAACTAACCCTAAACCCTAAGAAAGGGTAGAACCTTGATGACAGGAATAACACTGTCAACTAGGCTCAGTCTAGATCTGGTAGTGGAGGTGAAGGTGGGGGTGGCAGTTATCACAATGGTGGTGGGGACCTAGAGGTGCAAGTGGATATGAAGGTGGTGATCAGAGTAGTGGTGGTTATGGAGGCCGGAGGAATGACTGAGGTTACAGTCGTGGTGTTAACAGAGGGAGAGATCAGGGATATGACGGTAGATCTTGCTACACGATAGGCAGGGGTGGTTCTTATGGGAACAGGAGAAACTAAAGAACAACCGATCCGATCTGCTTCTTATGGAACTGTGTCTTTATAGTAGAGATAGTTCTACTTGTTTAGGATTTTTGATTTGCTCTATGGGTGTTCATTTTTTATCTATGTCATTGCTTGTGTCTTAGATTACTTGCGATGCTACTTAGTTCATGATATCGAAAAGAAGAAATGTTGAATCTGAATTTATTCTCTGTTAAGAAAAAACCTTAAACCATAAACCAAAAATGTAAACCCTAAACCTGAAAAATCTAAAAACCTAAATTTAAACTAAATAAAACCTAAAAATAAAATAAATAGAAAAACCTAAACCAAAATAAAATAATAAAATAAAAACATAAACTAAAATTTGGACCTAAACCTAAACCTAAACCTAAACGTAAAAAGAAAATAAAATAAAAAATAAAAAACCAACTAAAATAAAATAAATAAAAACCTAAACTAAACTAAAGAATAAAAAACCTAAATAAAATAAAAACTAAACTGAAATAAAAATAAAATAAACCTAAAATAAAATAAAATCAAAATTAAATAAAAACCTAAACCTAAAAAATAAAAATGAAAATAAAACTGAAAAATAAATAAAAAATAAAACCTAAATCCTAAACAAAATAATAGAAACTAAAATAAAAATAAAATAAAAAACTAAAATAAACCTAAACATAAACTAAAATAAACTAAACTAAAATAAATAAATACTAAACCTAAACCTAAAATAAACTAAATCAAAACCTAAACAAAAATAAAATAAAATAAACTAAAAATAAACCTAAACCTAAAAAAAATTAAAATAGAACAAAAATAAAAACCTAAAACTTAAACATAAAAAATAAAATAAAAACCTATACCTAAACATAAAAATAAAATAAATAAAACCAAACCCTAAAAAACAAAATAAAAATAAAAGTCAACTAAAAAATGAGCCTAATCTTAAAAAATAAACTAAAATAAAAAACCTAAACTAAATTGACTAAACCTAAAATAAATAAACTAAACTAAATAAATATAAAAAATAAACTTAAATAAAAATAAAAATTTAGATAAACTGAAATAAATAAAAAAATAATCTAGATAAACTAAATAAACCTAAACCTATTGGTTTACTTAATTAAAAAAAAAACCCTTAAACCCTAAATCCTAACCCCTAAATTATAAACTTACAACCCTAAACCTACAACCCTAAATCCTAAACCCTAAACCCTAAAACCCTCAAGCAAAAATCCTAAATCTAAACACTAAACCCAAAACCCTAAACCCTAAAACCCTAAACCCTAAACCCTAAACCTTAAGCCCTAAAACTCTAAACCCTAAACCCTAAATCGTAAACCTTAAAACATATAACCTTAAACCCTAAATTGTAAACCCCAAACCCTAAACCCTAAACTAACCCTAAACCTTAACCTTATGTATGGGCAGAACATTGATGACAGGAACATCACAGTCAACTAGGATCAATCTAAATCTAGTGGTGGAGGTGAAGTGAGGGCGCAGTTATACTGTGGTGGTGGGGATCTAGGGGTGCGATGGATATGGAGGTGGTGGTCAAAGCAGTGGTGGTTATGGAGGTGGGAGGGGTGATGGCGGTTACAATCGCGGTGGTGGCAGAGGGAGAGATTGGGGATATGATGGTGAATCCTACTACTTGAGAGACGGGGTGGTTCTTATGGGAGCTAGAGAAACTAAAGAATGGTTGATCCAATCGACTACTTATAAAATTGTGTCTTTATAGTAGAGACGATTCTACTTATCGAGGGTTTTTGATTTACTCTATGGGTGCTCATTTTTTATCTATGTTGTCACTTGTGTCTTAAGAAACTTGGGGTGCTACTTGGTTGATGAAATTGAAAAGAAGGAATGTTGAATCTGAGTTTGTTCTCTGCTAAAAAAAAACTAAAATAAATAAACCTAAAATAAATAAACAAAGCTTATGAAACTGTATCTTTATAATAGAGATGGTTCTACTTATCTATGGTTTTTAATTTGCTCTATGGTTGCTCATTTTTTATCTATGTCATCGCTTATGTCTGAGAAAACTTGGGGTGCTACTTGGTTGATGAAATCAAAAAGAAGAAACATTGAACCTGAATTTGTCCTCTATTAGAAAAAAACTTTAAATCCTAAACCCTAAACCCTAAGAATGAGCAGAACCTTGATGACAAGAACATCACTGTTAACTAGGCTCAGTTTAGATCAGGCGGTGGAGGCAAAGGCAAAGGTGATAGTTATCGCAATGGTGGTGGGGGATCGGGAGGTACTGGTGGATATGGAGATCGTGGTTGGAGCAATGGTTGTTATGGAGGTGGGATGATGGACATAGGTTACAACCATGGTTGTGGCGGAGAGAGAGATAGGGAATATGATGGAGGATCCCTTTACTCGAGAGGCGGGGGTAGTTCTGATGGGAACTGGAGAAACTGAAGAATGGCCAATCCAATCTGTTACTTATGGAACTATGTTTTTATAGTAGAGATAGTTCTACTTATCTAGGGATTTCAATTTGCTCTATGGGTGCTCATTTTCTATTAATGTCATCACTTGTATCTTAAAAAACATGGGGTGCTACTTAGTTGATGAATTAGAAAAGAAGAAATGTTGAATATGAATTTGTCATCTATTAAAAAACCTTATACCCTAAACCCTAAACTAGCCCTAAACCCTAAGAATGACCACAGCGAAATAACACTATCAAACTCTGGATCTAGATGGTGGAGGTGAAGGGTGGCATTACAATGGTGGTGGGGACCTAGAGGTGCTGGTGGATATGAAGGTGGTGATCAGAGTAATGGTGGTTATGGAGGCTGGAGGAATGACTGAGGTTACAGCCGTGGTGTTGGCAGAGGGAGAGATCATGGATATGATGGTAGATCTTGCTACACGAGAGGCGGGAGTGGTTCTTATGGGAACTGGAGAAACTAAAGAACAACCGATCCGATCTGCTTCTTATGGAACTGTGTCTTTACAGTAGAGATAGTTCTACTTGTTTAGGATTTTTGATTTGCTCTATGGGTGTTCATTTTTTATCTATGTCGTTGCTTATGTCTTAGATTACTTGGGATGCTACTTAGTTCATGACATCGAAAAGAAGAAATGTTGAATCTGAATTTATTCTCTGTTAAGAAGAAACCTTAAACCATAAACCAAAAATGTAAACCCTAAACCTGAAAAATCTAAAAACCTAAATTTAAACTAAATAAAACCTAAAAATAAAATAAATAGAAAAACCTAAACCAAAATAAAATAATAAAATAAAAACATAAACTAAAATTTGGACCTAAACCTAAACCTAAACCTAAACGTAAAAAGAAAATAAAATAAAAAATAAAAACTCAACTAAAATAAAAACCTAAACTGAACTAAAAAATAAAAAACCTAAATAAAATAAAAAATAAACTGAAATAAAAATAAAATAAACCTAAAATAAAATAAAATCAAAACTAAATAAAAACCTAAACCTATAAAATAAAAATTAAAATAAAACTGAAAAATAAATAAAAAATAAAACCTAAACCCTAAACAAAATAATAGAACCTAAAGTAAAAATAAAATAAACAAACTAAATTTAACCTAAACATAAACTAAAATAAACTAAACTAAAATAAATAAATACTAAACCTAAACCTAAAATAAACTAAATCTAAACCTAAACCTAAACAAAAATAAAATAAAATAAACTAAAAATAAACCTAAACCTAAAAAAAAATTAAAAATAGAACAAAAATAAAAACCTAAAACTTAAACATAAAAAATAAAACAAAAACCTAAACCTAAACATAAAAATAAAATAAATAAAACCTAACCCTAAAAAACAAAATAAAAATAAAAGTCAACTAAAATATGAACCTAATCTTAAAAAACAAACTAAAATAAAAAACCTAAACTAAAATGACTAAACCTAAAATAAATAAACTAAACTAAATAAATATAAAAAATAAACCTAAATAAAAATAAAAAAAATAAGATAAACTAAAATAAATAAAAAATAAACTAGATAAACTAAATAAACCTAAACCTATTGGTTTACTTAATTAAAAAAAACCCTTAAACCCTAAATCCTAACCCCTAAATTATAAACCCTAAACCCTAAACCCTAAACCTACAAATGTAAACTTACAACCCTAAACCTACAACCCTAAATCCTAAACCCTAAACCCTAAAACCCTCAAGCAAAAACCCTAAACTCTAAACACTAAACCCTAAACCCTAAACATTAAATAAACCTTAAGCCCTAAAACTCTAAACCCTAAACCCTAAATCCTAAACCTTAAAACCTATAACCTTAAACCCTAAACCCTAAACCCTAAACCCCAAACCCTAAACCCTAAACTAACCCTAAACCTTAACCTTAAGTATGGGCAGATCATTGATGACAGGAACATCACCGTCAACTAGGCTCAATCTAAATCTAGTGGTGGAGGTGAAGGCGGAGGCGACAGTTATCGCAGTGGTGGTGGGGGATCTAGAGGTGCTGGTGGATATGGAGGTGGTGGTCAGAGTAGTCGTGGTTTTGGAGGTGGGAGGGGTGATGGAGGTTATCACGGTGGTGGCGGAGGGAAAGATTGGGGATATGATGGCGAATCCTGCTACTTGAGAGATGGGGTGGTTCTTATGGGAGCTAGAGAAACTAAAGAATGGCTGATCCAATCAACTGCTTATGGAATTGTGTCTTTATAATAGAGACGATTCTACTTATCTAGGGTTTTTGATTTACTCTATGGGTGATCATTTTTTATCTATGTTATCACTTGTGTCTTAAGAAACTTGGGGTGCTACTTGGTTGATGAAATTGAAAAGAAGGAATGTTGAATTTAAGTTTGTTCTCTGTTAAAAAAATAAACCTTAAACCCTAAACTAAAACTTAAACCCATAACCTAAACCCTAAACCTTAAACCCTAAACCGTAAACCTTAAACCATAAACCCTAAAAAACCTACAACCCTAAACCCTAAACCCTAAACAAACCCAAAATGCTAAAACCTAACCCTAAAATAATCCCTCAACCCTAAATCCTATACCCTAAACTCTAAACTAACCCTAAACCCTAAACCTTAAATAAAGATGTCGTTAGGAGTATATCTAAAAAATGACCTAATCCTAACATAGTTATGGTAGCTAAAGAAAATGTCTTCAGGAGACTTTCCCTTGACTATTAGAGATATGAATACCCTAAATCATATTATAATACCATATATTATAGTATAATGTAGCATCATATATTTGAGCATGTAGTGATCTGTTTTTCAATGTTATAAGATGTTTTGAAATGTTTTAGTATATTATGGCATTGTGCCCTATAGTCTATAATAATATAAATCATAAAAATATAGATTTAATAAATTTGATGATGATATTTGTTAAATTTGATGTGGGAATTAGGTTGTAGTACCAAAGTTTTGCTATGCCACTTGTATTCTAAAAAGTAAGATTTTATGTTCAAAATAAATATTATGTATTATAGCATAGTATAACATCATATATCATAATATATTATTCTGTGCATTTTAATTTCTTTTAGTATTTTACAATCATGCAGTCAAGCCTACACTAGGATTATTTATAAAATGTTGATTTAGACTTTAAAATGGTGGAATTTGGCCAAATTCAGAATAGGTAGAGCATGGATCATAATATATTGTTCCAATTTAAAATATTTAGGTGATACGACTAAAATATATAGTTTTTATTATTTAGGTCCCTCGACTAATTTTATGATTTTTTATCTTAAGCAATCCCTTGTGATGTGATATGCGATATAATGTAATATAAAATGTTATAGTGTATTATAATATAGAATGCCATAACATAGTGGCATCATATAGCATAGTATTGTATTGTATTGCTACTTGTTGTTTAACATATTTTTGTTTGTTATAGTATGATGTAGTAGAGTTTGTACGGTATAAATCATAAAAATACTAATTTATAGGTGAGATGATGGGATTTGGCCAAATTTAAGGTAAGCTTTAGGGAACATCATTAGGGGTGTGCTATGGTGTGTCATTTAATTAATAGAATGGAATTTTGCATCCAAAATAAATGTTTATTTTTCCACCAAATTTTATAAATTTCTTGCTTAAAGTGATTCATTTTAAGGTGTAATGTAAGATAATATATTATATGAAAGCATATTAAAATATAATGTACATAACAATATAACTTCACATATATATATATATGTGGTGGTTTGTTACTTAATGTTATTATGTTTAGCATGTTTTACTTTTTTTATAATACATTGGGTCAAAACTCACAAAATGTTAATTTGAAGGTCGAGATGGAAGAATTTGGCCAAATTCATGGCACACAAAAAAGAAACACACAAAATTATGCTATTTTGTACCATTTCTATTGGAAATATAACAATTTTACATCCAAAATGAACAGATTCATATTTTGAAAAACTATGTTATTTGTTCCCTTTAAGTGATTCTAATGATGTAATAATTATAATATAATATATTATAATATATATAAACTTATAATATATTTATGTTAGTTTGAGTTTGCACCATCACAAATCATAAAATGTTGATTACAATGTTAAGATGATGTAATTTGAATGGATACATTGTTAGGCTTTTGGTTAAAGTATTAAAGGTGTGCATATGAGAAGAAAAAATATTTGATAAGAATTTCATGTCAAGGACAAGGAGGGAGATCCACTAAGGGATCACACATGCATTGTACCTGACATATGGGGTTTGTAGGAATAGAAGAAGAAAATCTGTAAGGGATAAGGTTTTTTTGATTTGATTATATGATTTATGGAAAGAAGATTGGGGATAAGAATCTATAATGCAGGATTAAGATCAAATCAACTTAAATTTGTTTTGTTTTAATTGATGTGGAGGCATATCTAGAGATATGGGCTCGAGTCCATTGGGGAATGGGTATATGAACCTTCCACTAGCGGTTTGGGCTATGCTTGGGATTGGGATTTGAGTTTAATTTCATAGATTTGTTTGGGGTTATATCCACGGGAATAAGAGTTCAATTTCTTTGATTTAGACTCTATTAGGGGTTGTTTTTTTTTGTCCAGGAGGTAGGTTTTGAATTTGATTTATTTGCTTGATCTATTTATATATGATTTGGGGCTCCACTGGGGTGTGATGTAACTCCACTCGAAAAATTAGATTGGATTTAATTTAATCTGAGTTAATGTATGGACCCTATTGGTGTGCGATGGACCAACTAAGAAGGGGCTATATCAGCCTTAACATACTTCAAGTCTATAAATCTAAAGGGATAGTCTACTGACTGTGGGGTTGAGCTAGCCAACCTAAGGGGTTATCTTTCATTGCACAATGGCTGCGCTAGAAAGAAGGCATAGTAGACTTATATCTTTTGAAGCAAGGAACAACCACTAGGTAACCTGTTGGATGCACAACAAATCAAACCGACTTAAAGTATTGAGTGAATTACAGGGACTTATGTCAACTAAAAGTAGTTAGAATTAATTTTATCTTAATTTCATGTAATTTTGTATGATTTGTTTGGTTTAGTTTGAATTTGAATTGAGGGAATATCCACTAGGGATGTCAGCTCGATCAAATTTGATAGATTTAATTTATGGACCATGTCAGTGTGTGATGGACCCACTAAGAAGGGGCTATATCGGACTTGTCCTATCTTAGATTTACAAATCCAAATGGATAGTCTACTGGTCATGGGGTAGAGCTAGCCAACTTAAGGGGTTGTGTTTTGGTGTGCAATGATTGTGCTAGGAAGAAGGCATAGTAGACTTACATCTTCTAAAGTAGGGAACAACTGCTGGGGTAACTTATTGGTAGCACAACAAATTGAACCCGACTTAGGGGCGACTATTGAGTGAATGTCATTGGGGACTTATATCAACTCAAGAGTAATTAGGCGATTCTTATAAGGAGTTTTGCTGACACTATTCTAAAGATAGGATGTGCAGGGAAAGGTATGCAGAGGGGGCGTCCTCCCAATCCATAAGTGAATATATATATTATTTATATGTTTGTGTGGACCCTGTTGGTGTGCAAGGGACCACACTAGGAAGGGGCTATGTCAGCCTTAACATATCTCAAATTTACTAGACCAAGGGAGAATCTACACATCCATAGGATAAATTCTCTAACCACAAGGGTGGTTACTAGAAAAGGAAACTGACAAATTTGATAGTAATTCGAGTAGTGTCTAAATGGGGTCGTAAAGGACGTGATCCAAATATAGAGCCCATAGGGAGGCTGCTGGGGCATTATCTTGAGCCCTAGAAAAGAAATCTTATAGGTGTATGGTGGCCAACTCAAGTAGAAAGCGTAGCAAACTTAAATCTGCCATGAGTGGTGTATCTTGAGGTGGGAGAATAACCAACCTAAGGTGTATTTGTCAGCATGAGTTGGTGTATCCATCAGCATAGTGAGAACCAACCAACCTAAGGTGTCAGTCAGTGTCCATCGATCAATCTGGAAAGAAATCATGTAGGCTTATAACTTTCCAAATGGAACTGATCATCGGGATAGTCTGTCATCATTGGGACAAATGTTATCTAACCTAGAAACTACTGCGGGGATCCCAAGAAAGGACGGACTTGAAGTGGTAGAAGCCACTAGGGGACTTATCCTAAACCTTAAATATACTTGACGTCGGGCATGAAAGAGAAGAAAGTGTGGCAGACTCACATCCTCTTAAATGAAGCCAACATGAGGTAGCTTACAGGTCATGTAGTTAGGCCTACCAAACTAACAAGGCACTCATTGGTGTGTAGTGGCCAAGTAAGGAAGGAAAGCGTAGCAGAGTTACATCCTCCAAAGTAAGAAGACCACTGGGGTGACACACTAGCAGGGTAGCACGTCAGCTCGATCTAGAACAGCTACTGATTGAGTGTCGTTGGGGGAGTTATCTCAACTCAGAGTAGCCCAAGATAAAAGATCTATGTTTATTTTATATATTTGTGTATAATTTGTGTTTGTATTGTGTCGATAAAGAAAAGGATGTTGCTTGAGTTCCTTACACCTACCCTAAACACATCATGGCAGATTCGTAAACAAGAATACTTTTAACATGGAAGAGATTGAATTCAAAATGGAATTTTCATTGATGATAATTATTTTCAAACATGATTTATAATATTTCTTCAAGTACATCATGTAGATTGGAAGCATTAGGTACTCTCCCTTGTGATTAATAAGCAGATAAAATTCTCTTTGGTTGGCCTTCTCTATGGTGAAAGGGCCTTCCCAAGTGGGTTCAAATTTTCCTTCCATCTTACATGGGCACTTTGTCTCCTTAGAACTAAAATAAGCTCTCCTACTTGAAAAGCTCTAAGACAAACCAACTTGTTGTGAGCTAAAATCCTTTTAGCTTTGTACAACTCAAGATTTTTGCATGCGCAGGCGTCTCTCCTCCAAACCTTTAAGCTCTTCTAACCATAATTTGGTTTTCTGCATTGTTGTGATATAGCTACCCACAGCTATCCTTAGTGATCTGAGTTGGACTTCTAATAGTAGAACAACTTCAGACCCATACACTAAGGAGAAAGGAGTAGACTGAATTGGAGTTCTATATATGGTGCAGTAGGCCCACTAGGCTTCAACTAATTGCTTATGCCATTGTTGCTTATTGTTTTTGAGTGTCTTCTTCAATATTTGGATGAAAGTTTTGTTGAAGTCTTCTACTAAGCTCTTTTTTCTCATGTAGTTGATGGTGGAATATCTCCAATCTATACTATGTCTCTTGGAAAAGTTGTTAATCTCAGTGCTTTTGAATGCAATACCATTATCATATATAATTCATTGAGGCACTCTGAACCTATATACGATATGGTTCCTAAAAAATTAGAGCACATGCTAAGTTATGACTTCTCTGAGCAGAATCACCTTTGGTCATTTGGAAAAGTAGTCAGTAGCAGCTAAGATGAACCAGTGACCCTTGGAAGAAGGAGGATCAATCAGACCCACTATGTCGGTACCCAAAAACTCGAATGGTCATGAGGCCACTATAGAATGCAGAATGTTGAGTGGTTGGTGTAGGACCACATCGTGTATTTGACATTGGTGGCATCGCCTAGTCGTATCTATGCAATCCTTGATCATCGATAGCCAGTAGTATCCTAGTATCTTGATATTGGCTTTCATCTTCAAACCGGATTGGTTGGCTTCACATAATCATGAGTGTACCTCAGTAACGATCTTACAAGCTTCGTGCTTGTCTAAATAATGTAACCACATATGATCAAGAGATCGATGACATAAGACACCATCCACAAGAGCATAGGAAAGTGCTCTCTACTTTATCTAATGGGCTTGGGACTTCTCTTGAGGTACTTTGCCTTTATTTAGGTAATACGTGAATGGTTGCCTACAATCTAACTCTTTATCTTTCTTGGCAATTGCAACCTCCCCTTCAAGTGAGTACTTTTTGATGAGTTCAATATCAATAAGGGATAAGACTTGTCTATTTTGGCTAAAGCATATGCTACGACATTCTCCCCTTGAGGAATCTTATAAATGATTACCTATAAGATTTGGGCCAATAACTCCATGGTGTACTTGTGGTAGTGATGGAGCTTGGGCTTTATAACCTTTAGGACCCAGTGATTTGATTGATAACTAGCTAAGGATCCTTAAAGATGTTGATGTTCTGGATGCTTAGAGTAATGACTAACTCCAGACTGGCAATAAGAGCCTCATATTCAGCTTCATTGTTGGTGCTAGGATTGACAGATGATATGAGAATTTCATCACATTGCAGTCTAGAGTTAAGAGAACTATTCTTACCCCCTGCCTTTCCTGGAATAGTATATTGTGGTTCTTCTCCTTTTTTAGAAGAAGCTGCACCATCAAAGTACATCTCCCAATGGTGAATGCTAGTATCCCCAAAGTTCATGATTTGTTCATCAGAGAGATCATCATTAAACGGAGAGTCAGCAGGAAGTGGGTGTGCTTCTAAGAAATATGCTAGTGCTTATCCTTTCACCATACGAAGGGGTACGAATGTAATGTCAAACTGTGAGAGGATCATGGACCATCGTGCCAACTATCTGGATATCATATACCATGTCATTAGATATTGTAGTGGATGGATCTCAGAGATTAAGTTTACCTTATGAGAAAGGATGTAGTGCTATAACTTTTGGGATATAAAGATTAAAGCTAGGCAATACTTTTCAATGGGTGGATAATTAGCCTCAATAGGGATTAGATAATGGCTGAGGTAAGAGAGTGTGTTTTCCTTCCTTTTATTATTTGCTTGGGCCAATAAATCACCAAAGGAGTCATCTAATGCAGTAGTGTAAAGTATGAGCAGCTTGCTCGAGATAGGGGCTGCTAGAACTGGTGATGTCATGATGTCTTTAATGACATGTTCACACTTATCATCCCACTTGAATTTCACATCCTTTTTAACAAGTTCTAAGAATGGTTGACATCTTTTTAATAAGTTAGATATAAAGCATCTTAGATATGCCAACCACTATAGGAATGATCTCAGTTGAGTTAAACTTTTAGAGGGTGGCATTTCTAATATTTCCTTGATCTTCTCCAGATCAATTTTGATTCCCTAGTGTCAAAACCCAAGAAATTTCCTTGAAGCTACATAGAATGCACACTTCAGGGGGTTCATTTTGAGGTTAAATTATCTTAATTGTTCGAAAACTACTCTCAAGTTAAATAGATGGTATTCCTTTTCTCTACTTTTGGCAAAGAGATCATTGACATAGAACTTGACTTAATGATGAATCAGTTCATTGATGATTTGATTTATAGCCTGCTAGTACATAGCACCAGGATTTTTAAGGAATAAAGGCATGACCTTATAGCAATAGATTCTGATTGGGGTTCTAAAAGTAGTGTTTCTTTCATCTTCAAGGTCCATCTTTATTTTGTTATATTCAGATGAGCCATCCATGAAAAGAAGAGGCGCATGAGATGAGGCAATGTCCACCATCGACTCGAGATTGATAATGTAAATTCATCTTTTGGACATGCCTTATTTAAATCCCTAAAATTATCGCATATGTGAATTAGGCCATTCTTTTTCTTAACTAGGATGATGCTGGCTAACCAGGTAGGGTATTTTTCTTCCCAGATGAAGCCATCATCGATCAGTTTCTTGACTTCATAAATGACTTGTTGTTCTATGTCTGCTCATATGCATCTAGGAGATTGCTTGATAGGCTTAGTAGTAGGCTCTATTGCTATTTTATGGACCGCTACATTAGGAGCCAATCCAGGCATCTCTTCATAACTCCATGTAAAGCAGTCCTTTAACTTAGTCAATAGCCTAACTAATTCATTGGTTTCAATTTCATTCAATAAAGAACTAATGTATGTTGGGCATGGATCTTCTTCAGTTCTTGAGTTGATTTTTCGTTGATGGTTGACTTGATCTCTTCTTTGAAATCTGTCGGTGCATCTTTGACTTCAAAATAATCTGGATCATCTGAAGTTTCTAAGTATAGCTCCTCATATGAGATAATGTGATTTGAAAAGAACCTGTCATATTCCAAATGATTGGTGATGACTAAGCAGTAATCATCATCATCGACTGGACCCTTATACCGAATCCTTATCCCGATCTTGATTGAGAGATTTTGCATTTTTTTTTCCATATTTTTTCAATGTAGACTGACCTATTCTTTGACCATGTATGTGGGATTGACCCTTTCTTTGCTAAATTATGAACACAAAGTAAGTACCAATCAAAAGATAATTCTATTAAATAGATATATATGAATCAACCTCAAGTTCTACATCAACTTCTTGACTTGAGGATGATGCTCCCGAAGAACCTCGAGCAACTATGGAGCTCTATTGACCTAACTTTGGAGTGTGGATTCAATCTTCCCATCTTAGATTTAGGAGTCTTCTAGACACTAAGATATCCCTAGTGATAAGACACTTCTAACAATTAGGTAAACACTTAACTTAAGCCTCAAGACTTAGAAGAGTTAACCATTAGATTAGGTTATGCTTTATGGATTAGGATAATCCACCTACCCTACAACCCAAATCCAATCCATGTTCACCTTCTCAAACCAAACCTCAAGTTCAATTCAAACATCAAATTAAAATCCAAATCCAAACCCAAATTCCAAAACCAAATGATTGAAGCCCATGATCAAATCTAAACTTGAAACACTTCCCAAGCCATATGACCTATTCCATGGACTTAGCAAATCTAATCCAAATCAATCCAAAATCAATTAATTTTCTCATAATCACTTTATATCTTCAGTCATCTCTTCCTAAATATAAATCAAATCTACATTCAAATGATCAAAACTAAATCAAATTAAGTCAAAACCCTTCCTAAGCCATATGACCTATCCCATGGACTTAGCCAAATATTAATCCAAATCAAGTCAAACTCTATTGATTTTCTCATAAATCAATCATATTTTTAATCATCTTCATAAATTTAAATGAAATATACATTTAAATCATCAAATCATCAAACCAAATCAAAATTCAAACCTAAGCCACATAACCCAACTCCATGGACTTCTTCATTCCAAAATCCAAAATCAATTGATTTTCTCATGAATCAATCATACCTTCAATCATATTCATAAATATAAATGAAATGTACAATCATCAAGCAAAACCAAAATCAACCCAAGTCAAACCCAAGTTAACATTTGTGACTTGAAATATTCAAATGAACCAAAACCAATTTGAACCCAAGCCAATTGCTATTGAATTTATATATCAATCCCAAATCCATATATAAACTCAACTAATTAAACTCAACCTAAAATCAAGCTAACTAAACCCAATTGGTCTACTTGACCCAAAGTGGCCAATTTCACCTATTTGAGCCAAGTTATAATCCTACCCAAATTGGATTGAACCAAGCCTATCGAAACCTCCCATAATGATTATTGATCACCCTAAGTTAATCAATTTTCACAAATTGGGTCAAACCAAGTCAACTTAGTAATTTGACTATGGTGTTTACTTTTCATAGATAGGGGATACCACATAGATCTTATGGGGATACTTATTGAAGTGATCGGGTACAACATTGAGGATTGATGTACTATCTTGAGAGATAGAACTCACCATCCTACAATGGACCTAATCACCTAATATGGACTCCTAAGGCCAATGGGTCTTGAATGTACCAGATGTTTCCTAATGGAAAAAGTAAAGTAGGGTTTATTTTAAGCTGAGCTCATTAAGTTCCCTATGGAAGTAAGCCCCCCATAGTTAATTACATCTTAAGGAATGAGGTTCCTTAGAATAATCTCGAATAAGGTAAATGATCATTGTCTCCAAAGATTTCAAAGATTGAACTATCAATCAATTGATTATTTTTAAAAATCAAGTGGGCTTGATCAAAAAAGAGAGAGTTATTATCAAAACCAAAGGGAGAAGAGTAGGGGATGCTCATGATACTTGGTAACCTAGTGAGCATCCCATATTTATATTTTTGAAATTGAGGAGAATTATATGTTTGAGTTGAATTTTAATTGGAAATCTAGGACTTACAATTCCACAATACAAGATTGTAAAAATGCCAAAGAGGTGAGGATTTATGCTTGTATCTCTAATGGGAAATAGCAACCTTGATCCTAAATCTAGGGAGCTTCGCATAAACTAAAAGAGTGACCTAAATCTAAGCGACAAAATGGGCATATGGTTTACCTCCACAAAAAAGGATATATCACCCGATTATTGGACTTACAATCGCCTAGGGTGGCCACCAGCTAACTCCTCCTATGATTTTAAATACATGTATGCAAGTCATATGCTATTATTTAGAAGTAAAACTAAGTCCTTAAACTCACTCTCTAAGAGACTTGATGATGAAGGGCATGAATAATGACCTAAATCTAATGCAAATTTTGTCAAGTTTTATTTTGATTTTTGGACATTTTTATTTGACATAGGCTATGGGATTTTATATGCCTAATGCATGAAAAAAAAATGGAACAAAATCAAAAAGAGGTGCATTTCAACCATGGCTCTCAAAGGTCAAGCCATTTTCTCCGGCAAAGGTGGAAGCCCTCCATTGGCAAGAGAGTGAGACAATATGATTTATGCATGATATGAGACATACAACTTCAGCTAAAGGGTTGCTAAATATTTCATTATCATGATTTATGAATCTAGTTTTAATAATTAAGAAAATTTATCCTAATTTAATTAGGAAAATCATGCCATAAATAATCATAAAAATCAATTTATTCCATAAGACATCCGCCATATATAAAAGAATAATGAAAGACAAGTGTTATGGGGGTCTTCATTCTTCATCCTCCATTCTTCACTTCTTGTCCTTCATTCCTTCATCTTGGTTTTCTCCATTTCTCTATTTCTTTCGGTTTGACTTGGGATGTAGTTTTCTCCAAGGCCTCACATGGTATATAAGATGTGGTCTTATAACTAATTGTTGACCTCATTTTTAGGATGAGCTCTCAACCCCTCCATCTTAAACATAGGATTTCTCTTAGACTTTAAGAGTTCCTTAGTCTTAAGATACATTTAGCAATTAGGTGGACACTCAACCTAACCATAGAGACTTAGAAGAGTTAGCCATACAAATAGGTCATGCCTTATGTGTGTTAAGAAAGTTTTCCTACCCTATAGCTTGAACCAAATTCCTCACTTCCTCTTCAAGTCAAACTCCAAATCAAACTAACTCCAAACTCCAAATCAACATCAAAACTTAAATCAATTCCAACATAATTGATTTTCTCAAACTCAAATCAATTCCAAATAATTGAAGCTTATTATTGAAATTCCAAGTTCAAAAATCTTTCCTAAGTCCTTTGATTCCCTCTTATGGACTTAGCCTAAATCAAATCCAAATCAATTCAAATTCAAGAAATTTTCATAACCCATTTATATTCTCATATGTATTCACATTTATAAATGAAATATAAATTCAAATCAATTAAACCAAATTCAAATCCAAATTAAAAATCTTTCCTAAGTCACTTTGATTCTATCTTATGGACTCTGCCTAATCAAATCTAAATCAATTCAAATTCAAAGAATTTTCTCATAACCAATTTATATTATCATTTATATTCACAAATATAAATGAAATATAAATTTAAATATCCAAAAATCAATTCAAAGATCAAATTCAAACTCAACCAAAATTCAACCTAAGCCTTTCAAGTCAAATTCTTGGACTTAGCCAAATCAATTTCAAATAAAGCCTAACCCTTGATTTTTCTTCATGATTCAATCAATCCTTCAATCATGAATTCATACAAACTTTAATCATCAAACCTAAACCAAATTCAAAAATCAAATCCAAGTGAAACTCATGTTCACCCTTTTGAACTTAAAATTGTCAAATTAATCAAAAACCATTTGACTTCAACCCACTTGCAAATGGATTTATATTTCAATCATAAGTCCATATGTGAGTTCTATCAAACTCAAATCAAGCTTTGACCAAGCCATTTGACCCACTTAGGCTCACTTGACCCAAAGTGACCCAAAATGCCCCTTTTGAACCAAATTCTAATCCTACCCAAATTGGATTGAACTAAGCCCAACTAAGCCTCACATTGTAAGCAAAAATCATCATGAGATGATCAATCACTCAAATTGGGTCAAACCAAGTCAAACCTAAGGGTTGACCAAGTCAACACTTAGCCAAAATGAATCCTAAACTAGCCAAAATCCACCATAGGCCAAATTGATTGAAACCATTGATCAGAACTCATTCATGATCAATGTTTGAACTTGACCAAGTCATCACTTGAGCCTAACCTAGCCCAATTGGCCACTTGACCTAAGTTGACCCAACTTGACCTAAAAAGTCAAAATGTGTCAAAACTTGATCTAATCCAAATTGATTGAAACTAATGGGTCAAGTTCATTCCAATTCACTTGTTGAACTTGACCAAAGTCTTAATTATCCAACTGACCCAACCAACCCTAATTAACCAACAAGAACCCATAAAAGATAAAATTGAGCCAAATCTAAACCAATTTGATTGGAAGGAAAGATAACAACCCATTTCAAATGATCAATCAAACATAAACCAACCCATGACCTAACCCAAATAGGTCAAATGGGTCAAATTGGTCATCTTGACCCATTTGACCTAAATGAAATCAAATGAACCAAAATAAAATCTAAACCAAATTGAACCAAACTAAAGTTGCTAAAACATTTCAAATGGTCATATAAACTTGACCCAACCCTTGGTTTGACCCAATTTGACCAATTGGTCAACTTGACCCAAATTGACCCATTTTGACCTAAATGGGTCAATATGAGCCAAATCATATCAAATCAACTCCAAATTCATTGAAACTTGGCCTAACCCATTTTTCAATCATATATTCAAATTGAAATCCAATAAATGACCATTTTACTTATAGGCCATAGAGTAACCTAAAATTAAAATCACTTGAAATTTGGTCAATTCCTGTTCATGGACCCTTGGCATCCTCTTAGTGGACCAAATGGCCACTAATGGACATGGTGCACCTAACCCATTGGGTTTGGGTCAGTCAAACCCAACCCAATGGCCAAACTGACCACCCACTTAGGAATTGAGCACATGGGATCTTTCCTCCGCTCAATTAAAGCACATGGGAGATTCACTACTCCACTCCACGCTCAAAATCAAACCATGTGCAAGTCCTAATAGCTTAACAAACCCACTCAAGGAGGTGAATTGGATCAAAATGGCATAGCTCTTCATGACCATTCGATTCACCTAGGGGGATATATACTCCCCATAATTCCACTTCATTCCACAAGACACACACTCAATTGAGCTAAGGAAACTTAGAGCAAGAATTTGCAAGTCTCCCCAAGATTCTTACAGTGAATTATAATTCTCCATTTTTCGTTTCTTTAAACTGAAAATAGGGGAGGCCAAGGCAATTTCCACTTTGCTCATTACTCAATATCAACTCAATTCCTCCTGCAAGAATCTTGGAGGAGTCGAGTTGATCCAAACCTTCCCAAGTTTTCAAGGCAAGGGAGGTGGGACTTCAATCAAGGCCGAGCCCAATTGAAGGAGAGCTTTTTCCATAGGAATATCCATTCGACCAAATCACCTCAAATCTTCAAGGCTTCGTCTCTACTAGACGAAGCTACATCAATATATTTGAGCACCGGTGATAGCCTCCGGCAAGGTATGCCTTCAACCCGCACTTAAAGTAGACATGGTGTGGTCCTTTGTGAAATATATTCTCACCTCATGAGAATTTGACTATTAGATCTTCTCCCATTTACTCCTAGATGGTGTGGGTAAAATTTGAGTTCAATCTGAGCTCAATCAAGCTCAGATCATGCCATGGAAGGTGGATGATTCCCCTTTCCCATAGGGAAACTCAATGATGGATCATGGGTCGTCCATCCGTGTGTTTTGGATGAACGACCATTATCAAGATGCATAGAAATATCTGATTAATCCCTTAATACCAAGAGCTTTACCTCAGCCATCTGATCCTTGATCAGATGGGTGAGGAGAAAGCATGTAGCCCCACTGTTGATGTGATGCTATGATGTGACAACATAAGTGGTCTCTCCCATTGCGCCACATGGAAAGAGCGCGCTGTGTCAGCCTCCACATGGAACCGACGGGGTTAGCTATTTTAATTGGGGATTTAATTAATTATCCTTAATGGCTAAATATTCATAATTGCATTACTAATTCTAGAAAAATCATAAAAATACAAAGTAAAATGCATTATAAATATAATTTAGAGGAGGAAATTCTAAAATTATTTCCAATGGGTTTTAATAATATATTTTCCTCAATTAGGGTTTTATTAAAAACTTAATAACCTTAATTACTCCATAATTATCCCACTGATTAATTCCAAACTTCTCATGTGCATTTATGGAGATGACTTCTATCGCCCCTAATTTTATTGGGATTTATTGATGGGTTAATTAGGGAGATCAATTAATGAATCCTTAATTACTCTCATGTAATTAAGGGTACATATGAATAGTGTTTTAGTCCCTTTATTAAGTTTATTAAGCCTTGCTTAGGTAGATAAGAGGTTTATGGAATGTATTAGATGAATTTCTCCTAAACTCATTTCCTTCCTTTATCCAAACTTAATTAAGTGTTAATCCTCTAATCACTTGCTTAATTAATTTGATTTTAAAATAAAAACATTCCAGAGCTTAATCAATCCATCTTGGGTAGATGCTTAGGTGTTCAATAACCTAAGTGGCTTAAGGAAATCAAAATCCAACCAACATGCGTGGGAAGGGTTATGAAAGTACTTAAATTAAAACCTTTAGCTTAATAAATTACTAATTATGATCCAATTGCATTAGGCCCTTTCTTTCATAGGTGCATTGTTGATTTAAATTCCTTGTGTGGTTTTATGTCATACATTGTAGGTTAAAGTGTAACACACTTAATTCACACCTTAACCTAACCAAAGCATAAAATTGATCTAATCACCTAAAATTAAACTTAAATAACTCACACATGGGGAATGGATTAGGACCAAAACTCATCTCACATTTCTCAAATTAAAATGAAACTCAAAGAAAATTCAAACTATCTTTAAAATAAGTTTGATTTGCTTTTAAACAATTCTATTTCAATGGATTATCTTTATGAATTAATTAGGGTGAATGAATTTACATGCTTTCCTCACTTTATTTCTTTTCTAGCATGCTAAATGTGTATGTCATATAAAAACCATGCATTCATTCCTTTTAAAAATTCAAATTTAAAATGATATATTTCTTTTATATCAAATTGCATGTTTTGGCTAAAGTAAGGATATGATGGCTATTATCACTATTAAATCCAAATATTCTTTTAAAACTTATGAATCAAACATCAAAACTAAAAGTTATGCTACTTATAATTATTTATGAGTTGTATGTGAGTAAAACTATAAAGATGAGCATAGTGTGGGTTTCCTTCTCTTTTTTTTAGCATAGTTTTGAATAGGATGAAAGTGTATAGTTCATTTGAAAAGAACACAACACTTGGTTAAATCCTTTCCTATTTACTCCTATGTTATTATTGAAGAAGGACATCCACACATATACAAATGAATTACATAAACAAATCAAACAAACTAACATAAACTTTTGCATCTTTCTTTTTCCATCCATTTCTTTTATACATGTGTATGTATTTAAGGAAAATGATATATTAGTCTGGACAACCCTAGGGGTTGTGAGGCTATAAGTAGCCCTAAGTAGGTCTTGTACCTTACACCCCTGGTGCTAACAATGGCCGTACTCACTTATGCCTTTCATACATATATGTGTGCATATGAAAAATGGATAAAAGAATCCCTCTTTTCTACTTAATGAAAATCATGCATCATAAAGCATACAAATTTTCTTAAGTAACACTACTTAGCATTCATCATTAAGGTGTTCTAAACATTCCCATTTGTATGTATAGATATGCTTAGGATTCATCCATATGCATGTTACACATGTTGGGAAAGAAATTAAGTGATGTGTGTTTTGTGATATTAATTCACTTTACTTAATCTTAGAATGCCTTTCTTTTTAAATAGGTTTGTTTAGGGAAAATCTAAACTTAGGATTAATTAAAAAACTTAATAAAACATTCACTAAACAAAAATAAAATATGAATCCACCTTAGAAATTACTTAAGGTAGGGAGGAAAGAGAAGTTCTCTTCTCTTTTCCTCTCTTTACAACTTAGTAATTAATTGTAGGATTCACTAAAACCTAATCAAAACACAAAATAAAATTAACCCAAAATAGCTAAACAACTCAAAATGAAACTACCCATCTGAGTTGAACATTTTCATACTTAGAAAATTTAAACCTTAAAGCCATAGTGACACACACATTAGGCTAAGTCACCATTTCCAGCTTTAAGTTAGGGCAATGCATGGTTTGATGTTTGCTTTTATTTTATTATGTTATGTTTTAGTCTGGATGTTTGGGTGCATGTGCATAGACTGAATGGTAGGACGATTTAGTCTAATCATTATCTTCTAAAGTGGATTGTGCTTAAGGGGTGCTATAATAAAGATATAAAATTGCTTTTACTGTGCAAATGCTTATACCCCTAAGCATAATCCAAAATAGGTCAGGTGGACTTGGTTACCCATGTGTGGGGTGCTAAGTATATATATATATATATATATATATATATACATGCTTGGATTATATGGTTTATTTAGCTAATCTTTATTTTTAAGTTTTTTAGATTTACTTTTTCTCATTTTCATGTAATTTTGAAATTAAGATTTTGGAATGATTGTTGTGGGGATTAGGATGAACATTGGTTATAAAATTACATCTTATTGTACCATATGAAGCCTTTGGAGCTACCACATTCCAACCAACCAAAAGAAGGAACCAAAAGAAGAAAGAAGAAAAGAAGAATGAAGACTCCCCATAACATGAATTCCATACTTAATTGTAATTAATTCTTTGCACTAGCTTTATAAAATGTTTGATGTTTGTTTAACTTGTGCATTAAGATGGCATCTTTTCCTAGTTTCTTCCTTGCATTGATGTATGGCCTGGATAACGATTAGGCTATTAGGAATATAAATTTTCTACCAAACTAATCAATTTAAATTAAAAATAAATAACTCATAACCTCATCTAAAGCCTAAGTAAAAAATCAATATAAAAGAAGTAGCAACTCCTTAGCTGGATGTTGTTTTACTTTTCTGACATCATGCATAAAATAACATATTGTTTCACTCTTGATTGGAGGGTTTCCACCTTTGCCAGAAAAGTTGGCCTGACCTATGAGAGCCATGATGGAAACACACCTCTTTATCTTACTGATTGTGGCCCATAATCTAATTTCTCATGCATTAGGCATAAAGAATCCTAAAGCCTGTGTCAAATTGATTATCCAAAAATGAAAATAATATGATAAAAATTTGCATTAGATTTAAGTCATTAAAGCATGCCCTACATGATCTAGTCTCCCTTTGCCCTACATGATGAAAATAATATGATGAAAATTTCTCATGCCCCGTTTGCTAAAGTGAAGTCTCCCTTTTCAAAACACAAAAATTTGAAACACACTTTTGGAATTTGATTCTTTAGCATACCACATTTGCTAAAATAAAGTCTCAATTTTCAAAACAAAAATTTCAAAACACTTTTGGAGCTTCATTCTTTAGCATACGACATTTGCTAAAGTGAAGTCTCCATTTTCAAAATAAAATCTAAAATAAAATTTGAAACACATTTTTGGAATTTCATTTAGCATACTCAAATTTGCTAAGTGAAATCTCCATTTCACAAAATTTTTAAAACACATTGGGACTTCATTCTAGCATACCACATTTGCTAAAGTGAAGTCTCCACTTTCAAAACAAAATCCAAAACAAAATTTATAACACATTTTTGGAATTTCATTTAGCATACTCAAATTTGCTAAGTGAAATCTCAATTTTAAAATAATTTTCAAAACACATTGGAACTTCATTCTAACATACCACATTTGCTAAAGTGAAGTCTCCATTTTCAAAACAAAATCCCAAACAAAATTTCAAACAAATTTTGAATTTCATTCAAGCATACTCAATTTGCTAAGTGAAATCTCCATTTCACAAGAATTCAAAACACATTGGAACTTCATTCTAGCATACCTCATTTGCTAAAGTGAAGTCTCCATTTTTCAAAACAAAATCCAAAAAAAAAAAAAAAGAAACACATTAGGATTTTCTTAGCATACTTAAATTTGTTAATAATCCTATTTTCAAAAAATTTCAAAAAAATAAAACACACTTGGATTCCTCATTTAGCATACTCAAATTTGGTAAATGAGAATTCCATTTTCAAATCACAAATGATTCACAAAATAAAGCAAACAAAGAAATAGAAGAAATTGTTTTCAAACACCTCACCTAGCATACTTAAATTTGCTAAGTGAGTAGATTCCAAAAATCTCAAATCAAAATCAATTTGACCCTTTACTTTAACATACCCAAATTTATTAAATAAAGGTTCCTCAAAATAAATAAATAAAATTCAAGTATGAACTTAATGGAAGCATCTCTCCAAAATATTTGAATCCATTTTCAACATACCCAAATTTAGTGAAAGTGGATTCTACATTCAAAATCCTCTTTCCAATCTCAAAATCTCTTCTAAATTCATTTGAGTCCAACTTAACATTTTCAAGATTTTGAGTATGGGTTTGAATTCTAAATTTGAATTCAAAATCAACAAAGCAAGAAAATCTGATTCAAGATTGTTTTCGATATTGTAGTTTTAGTCAGCTTCGGATAGTTTTTAGTCTCAATTTAGTACATTTTCATTCAATGGCAGCGTCAAGATATGTGTTCACTTTTCCCCATGGGATGGATCTGGCCCTAGATCAGGCCAACCTCTCATGCTCTGACTATGCCCAGCTCATCCAATTTGGTCGAGGTTTTGAGGGGGCCCGAATTACATGAGAGGGGACCTCCTCATGGCTGTTAGTAGGAGCATAGTGGTCAAGAGCTCTGGCTGACATGGCATCATTTTGAGATTCCCTCACCAAAGAGGAAGAAGTGGAGGTTCTCACAAAGCAATGATATTAGTGCTGGTTGTTCTCTGATGTCGCCGGGCTAACACCCACTCACTAGCACCTTCCAAGGCTCCACCCCAAGGATTGTCTTTCCTACTTTTGAGGTCTAGCTCTTACCACCCTACCAGACCAAGAAGAAACAAGAACCACATGATAAAGCGGTACCACATTAACATTGCTAAGAAGATGGAGGCAGCCATGCAATCTATAGTTGAGGAGTTGCCCATGATGGTTTCCCCATTGGTTACAGCAAACTAGTTCCATCCTCTCTCTGGGTCTGATAGAGAGGATGTCAGGAGGATTTCTCCTCCCGCAGTGCATTTTCATGCACCTATTACTGAGAGGAGGAGGTCGTATGCCTCGAGGTTCTTTTGCCGTTGGCAAAGCCTAATGATGAGAGGATCAATTTGATTTGAGATCTGTTATCCCCCATAGTGTGAGGAAGCATATTAGATAGGATGTGAGGGAGGCCTATACTTCACACAATACCATCCGGAGAGGCGATGTTCACCGTCAACAACCTACACTTGTTGATTTTCTCGATCGCTACCCACATCAATCATACCGACATCATTCTTCATATGGACCACACATCATAGAAGAGCAGCTCCTATCCTGAGAGAGTTGGTGGTGCCTCCACCACACCACTCTACCCCCCATCCACCATCTTCGATCCATGTTCCAGCATCTCCAGTTCAACCAAAGGCCGTGAAGGCCGCATGTGGGGAGAATAGGACCCCACTGGTGATCTGGCTATGGCCAAAGGATTTTGTTCCATCTACACCACCTACTATGGTGAGGCCAAGCTCTCCTGCTCGACCAGCCACCCCAATCATAGTGTGGAAGGAATGATGACCCTGAAGTATCGTAGTTATCCCACCATAGTATATGGTGGAGATAGCAGTTACTGAAGGAGAAGGTGAATGCTTAATTACACCTGTGATGATAGATCCTCCTAGAAGTGTCACTCCATATAAATTTAGTGATAGTCAAGAGCTAATTTCTTCCGTGTATAGTCATAGGGTGAACGAGGGGAGGTCCATTGCCACGACATATGATGTGATCCCACCACCAATAAGCCAAAGTCATTTGTGCTGGTTTAAACAAATCATTCTCTAGATGATATAGTAGCCCATTATCTCATGGAGAAGAAAGAAATCCTAGGATATGACTGGATGAGGAGAAGATCATCTTTGATCCCAATGAAGATGATTTATTGGGGTTCATGGTAGACACCGGGGATCCCTCCTTAGAGAGTAACAGACTATGGAAGGTGTTGAGGCCAAGCAGGAAGACATGGCCTACTCAACCTAACACCTCCTTCAATAGATAAAGTAGAAGGATGAAAAATAGTTAGGATGCAGAAGAGGGTCAAATATCTACTAGCAACTATCTTAGCACTTCAAAACCAAGACCATCCCACTATAGGTCGAGACCAACGAGTTGGTGCATGTCTTGGATCTAGCCAAGACTTTACCTCCAGAGCAAGGTAGCACCGATAAATAGGAAGGTAGTGCAAGACGAGATATCAAAAGATATCAAGTATGGCAAAGGTGAGAGAAGCATTGGCTCAAGCTTGAGGAGGATCATCGGCCCAAAGGGTAGACCCTACCCAGGAACGACATCCAATATCCTAAGGGTTTCATGCCACCTTCTTTCAAGATTTTGATGGGTGGGAACCGAGGAAGCACATTGCATAATTGAGCTAATTCTTGATGCTTTAATCTTCTATTTCTTCAAGAATTAGCAAGTATAGCATTTGACTAGTACGTTGAACTTTCATACAGTTTAGTGAAGACTTTTACTGAGTTGGAGCAACTCTTTATCAAGAGGTTTGCTAGAGCTCAGCAAAGGGTCACTGTTGGTGTTCTCATTGTGGCTCAACAAAATCTTAGTGAGTCCCTTATTGATTATATTCTCAGATGATAAAATTTGAGTATGAAATGAACCACAACTAAACAAGATGCCATGAGATTCGCTTAAAATATCTATGGCCCGGTCACCTTCATGCTCAAAGGTTTCACCATCAAAACTTTCGAGAAATTAATCATCAAGAAGGCTAGCTTGCAAGGAGAAGCCAAACAATTGCCTTCTCTTCATTAAAGCCAAGTCAAGGTATAGGTATGAGAAGAAACTAGGGAGATAGTAGACAAGGGGAACAGTGAGAGAGTAGTTTGAGACCTAATGCTCCACCATCACTTCCACCTCCTCTACCACCACCAAGGAGCCCATCATCACAGCCTCCATCACGCAGCCTCCTCCTCAACCACATAATCGAAATAGCACATACCCACCGCCAGGTAACTATGGTCCACCTACTCTTTTGGATAAACTTAGAAAACCTTATTCATTTAAGAGAGAAGTAATAAGAAAGCTCTTTAAGAATCTCTTAAAGAAGCCTGATTTTTAGCTACCCGAACCTAGGAGACTGGAGGAAGTGGGCAAAAGACATGACCCTAACTTTTGTCCCTACCACCATAGGTTAGGTCATGTTTTGGAAGATTGCTTCACATTTAAGGATTGGCTTGAACATAGCTTCAAGACAGAGTTATCCTCCTTATGGAATAACCATCTAGTTCCATTAAATCCTTGGGGATACTCCTTCCAAAACCAAAGAAGGTTGGGATATCTCCTTATCTAAAACCTCTATGAAAATAGTCTCAAAGATCAAGAAACTTTCCTTGTAGGTGCTGAGCTAGCAAATCTCCAACATCAAAAAAGGTTTGCAAGTTACCAAAGCCAACTCAGAGAAAGTGGGAGCTCAAGAGCACTGCAGCCCAAGATAGCCAAGTAGTGCAACCACCGACCAGTCAATTCTCCACCACTACTAACATCAACCTCTACTTTAGCTAGCTCTTCTTCTTCTAGTAGATATCTTGTATTAGTGGATGAGGGCATCAAATCCCTCACCCCTCTTACCTTACCTGATTTGTACTATGTACCTCCTATCAAATCCAAGAAATTCAAAAATAATGCTAGCTTGAATTATATCTATGTCACTTCTAATGGGCTATCTAAATCTATTCCTAATGATAACTCTTCAAGTCTAAATAATAACTATAATAATTTTGATCTTCCTCTTTATGATTTAGAGTTAGATTTTCCTACTCTGAATGCTACAGGTTTGCCTCTTGAGATAGACTTGGAATCATCTGATTTTGAGGGTCCCATAGGAGAAGCTATGAGTGACATGCGTATAACCTTCCATTAGCCTACCATAAGAGATAATCAAAGTCAACCTCCATACTGACAAGGTTCTACCTCCTAGGGCACCACCTCAAGATAGAAAATAAGTCATTAGTTTAGTGGATCAAGAAGCCCCTCCATAGGATGCTCTACCCTTGGATATGCTTGGGGAGGATTAGCCCAAGGTGGACTACAATGTGCTCTCTCACTTAAGAAAGTTTCCATCTAAGCTAAGCATATATGATGCCCTTGTCTTACCCAAAGAGATGAAGGAATTATTAATTAAGGCTCTCCTTGATCCTAAGATATGCTTAGGTCATCTGATCGCTATTGGAGAGGAGGCACATTATTTTAAAGAAGCTCAGAGGATCAATTTTATAAATGAAGACCTTATGGGGGACATGGAGCACAACCGTCCCCTATACATTATAGTTGACACAGGAAGATTCAGACTTTTCAGAGTTCTCATCGATCTAAGTGCATCTGTAAACATTATGATTCTAAAGACCCTTGCTTATTTGAGGATCGACATCTCCACACTCTGAGGAGATCGGATGATGTTGAAAGGATTCAATGAACTAGGTGAGAGGGCTTTACCTTCTGGAGATAGGTGACTGGATGACTAAAGCCATGTTTTATATCATTGAATACTTAATTCATTGCTTGAGGCTTTGGATACATCGAACAAGATGATTCCATCCTCCCTCCATCGCATCAAGTTTAGGAAAAAATTGAGTACCGTCAAAGAAGATGAAAAGATATTTTCGCTAGAGGTTGAGATATATGAGGATGTGACCTACTATCTTTCTTAAAACATTCTTTCTCATGAACTTGGACAAAATACAAAAAAGAAGAAAATGAAGAAAAAGAAAAAGTAAAATAAAAATAAAAAGAAAATAAAAATCAAAGTGAACAAGAAATGGAAATTGAAGAAGAAATAGAACTGCATATCACATTCCATTGACAGTTCATTCCATCATATGGACATGTGGGTAGGATGACTTGACCTCCACCAGGCAAAGGTAGAGGTAGAAATAGAGGTAGTTCCAGAGGTGGAAGACCCTCTAGTTGGCCATCAGCCAATAAGGGTTATGTTATAGCTCATAGGAGTACCTCTACTATTCACATAGACTTGGAATCTAGCTCTGAGGATGAGTCTAATGTGATTAGTATACCAGCCAACCCCTCTCGAAGTTTCATTGGAGGTGACACTTGAGCCGCATAGTGACAAAGATCAAGCCTCTAGAAAAAGCAAAGTATTTGAATCAAATGTATGTAAAACTATCAGGCAACAGTTAGGAACCTTAGCTCTAGCCTCACTTTCATCTCAAAAAGTTAAAAGTTTAGTAGTTAAAGAAGCCCCTCAGTCTTCCAGAGATGTCCAACCGAAGAGATTCTTTTTGGGTTCATCATCCTCACGTCCAAGACCCAATGTAGGACTTGAGGATATTTCAAATAAAGAATTAATGGAATTACCTTTTGACTAGTACTCTCCTTCTATTCTTAATCTTGAAAAAAAGGGTTTGATTCATTATTCATGATCTAAGCACAGGTCAGAGTACTTTGATAAGCGATGGAACAACATAGGTAGGGATGCAAAATAAAGATCAGGACAAGGATTCTATACAGTGGGTGCAATCGATGATGATGATTACTGGTTGGATAAGTTCTTTTCACACCAAACCAACTCTTATGAGGATGTGTGTTTAGAAATCTCAGATGATCCGATGATCTCCAAATCAAAGATGCACCGCTAATTTGAAGAGGAGATCCATTCAACAATCTACAAGCTTAAAAAAATCAACCTCGTGATAAAAGAAAATCCACGACACATACATCGTTGTTGAATGAAGAAGAAACTAATGACTTAGTTAGGCTATTGATAAGTTTAAGGAGTTATGGAGATTATGAAGAGATGCCGATTATTTCCTAACATAGTATAAACTAGCAATAGATCCTAGCACTAACCCTATCAAGAAAACTCCTAGATGCATGCAGAAATTGAATAATAGGTCATTTTTGAAGTCAAGAAACTGATCAATGATAGTTTCATCAGGAAAGAAAAATACCTTACCTAGTTAGCCATTGTCATCCTAGTTAAGAAGAAGAATGGCCAAATTCACATATGAGTCAATTTCAGGGACTTAAATCAAGCATGTCCTAAGGATGAGTTTCCTCTTCCTATACTAAAATTAATGGTGGACATCGCCTCATCTCATGCAATTTTCTCCTTTATGGATGGGTCATCTAGCTAAAACCAAATCAAGATGGCCACTAAGGATGAACGAAACACGCTTTTGAATCATCTGTTAGGGTCATGCCTTTCACCTTAAAATGCGGTACATACCAATGATGACTCATCTTCAACAAACTCATCCATCATCGTTGAGTGCTACGTTGATGATCTAGTAGTGAATGATAGAGAAAAGGAAGACCATATCTTTGACTTGAGAGTAGTTTTTGAAAGGTTAAGATAATATAACTTCAAAATGAATCCCCCGAAGTGTGCATTCGGAGTAGCTTCAGGGAAATTCCTTGGGTTTATTGTCTGATACTGGGGAATAGAAATAGATCCAGAAAAGATCAAGCTATCTTAGAAATGCCACCTCCTAAGAGTTTAACTCAACTCAGATCTTTCTAAGGATGGTTGGAATATCTAAGATGATTAATTTCTAACCTATCAAGGAGATGCAAGCCATTCTCACTTGTCAAAAGGACACCAAATTATGGGGATGAGAAGTTTCAGATGCATTTGAAGATATCAAGTAGTATTTGGTGAAGTCGCTAGTAAAGCCTCTATCTTGGGCCACTCATCCTCTACATCATTTGGATGACTCTCTCAACACTTTGTTGGCCCAAGCTAATGATAAAGGGAAGGAGAGTCCTCGCCTATCCATTCAATCGCTAAAGCAAACTATCCACCTATTGAGAAACATTGCCTAGCTTTGATCTTTGCATCTTATGGCTATGGCACTATATGCTTTCATAAGGTGAACTTGATTTCTAGAACCAATCTACTACAGTATCTCTTAACATGGCCAATGCTATCCGAATGTTTGGCACGTTGGTCCATAATTCTCTCGTAGTTTGATATCACATTTGTACCCCTCTATGTAGTAAAAGGACAAGCACTAGTAGATTTTTTAACATCACACCCACTTTCTACTGATTCTCCACTTAGTGATGACCTCCCTGATGAACAAATCTTGAACTTTGGGAGGATCAACAACCACCAATGGGAGATATATTTTGATGGTGCAGCTTCTTTTCATAAAAGGGAATCACCATGATCTACTCTTCAAAAAAGCAAGGGTAGGAATAGTTCTCTTAACTCTAGACCACAATGTGATGAGATTCTCATAATATCTTCCCAATCCACCCAACAATGAAGCATGAGGCTTTGATTGTTGGTCTGGAGTTAGCTATCACAGTGTGTGTCAAGAGTATCAACATCTTTGGGGATTCTCAGTTGATCATCAATCAAATTGCTGGGTCCTACAAGGTTCTCAATCCCAAGCTTCATTATTACCATGAGTATACCATGAAGATGTTGGCCCAAATCCTTGAAGTCACCATCTATAAAGTTCCTGATGAGAGAACATAGTAGCATATTCTTTGACCAAACTTTCCAAAGAATTGGCATGTTTGAAAGATGATTCCATTCCAAAAAGGGTCCAAAATAGACAAGTTATGTCCCTTAATGATGATGAACTCATCGAGAGACTTTCTCTTGAAGGGGAGTTTGTCGTTTCCTATAATGACAAGGAGCTAGATTGGAGGCAATCGTTCATAGACTATTTGAATACCGTAAAAACTACCTCAAGAAAAGTCACAAGCCCATCAAAATAGAGCTCTCTCTATGCTCTAGTTGATAGCTCCCACCTTTGATCAAATGTGGTTATGTTATTTAGATAAACACGAAGCCCATGGCATAGTAATTGAGGTACATTCAGGTCTATGTGAAGCACATCAATCTGGTCCAAAGATGAATACTAAGATCAAGAGACTAGGATACTACCGACCTTCTATGATTACATACTGCATGGATGTAGCTAAGAGATGCCATCAGTGTCAGGTACACAGTGTGGTCGTACATCAACCACCCAATATTCTACACCTTACATTAGCATCATGGCCATTTGAGTGTTGAGGTACCAACATTGTGGGTCTTATCGATCGTCCTTCTTTCAAGGGTCATTGGTTCATCTTAGTTTCACCAACTACTTTTCTAAGTGGGCGGAGGCAATCCCACTCAGAGAGGTCACAGCTCAGCATGTGCTTCAATTTTTTTGAAACCATATTGTATATAAGTTCAGGGTGCCTCTACTATTATATCCGATAATGGTACTGCATTCAACACCAAGATCAATAGCTTCACCCGAAGACAAGGTATAGATTGGAGATACTCCACCATCTACTACCCTAGAGAAAATGGCTTAGCAAAAGCATTCAACAAAACTCTCATTCAAATACTAAAGAAGACTCTTGTTGACAATAAGCGACAGTGGAATGAGCAATTGGTTGAAGCCTTATGGGCCTACCGCACCACATATCAAACTCCAACTCAATCTACACTATTTTCCATAGTATATGGGTCTGAAGCTGTTCTACCTTTAGAATTTCAACTCACGTCACTAAGGATAGCATTGGGTAGCAAGATCACAATAGCACAGAATGCAAAGTTATGGTTAGAAGAGCTGAAAAGTTTGGAGGAGAGTCACCTATAGCTGAACCTTTAGTTTTACAAGTCCAAAATGATTCAAGCTCACAACAAGTTGGTCTTCCCTAGGTCTTTCTAAGAGAGAACTTGTGTTAGTCCTAAGGAGACTAATTGTTGCCCATCAAAAGATAGGGAGGTAAGTTTGAACCCACTTGGGAAGGCCCCTATGTCATGAGAAGGCCTACCAAGGAGGATCATATCACTCATTGATTGTAAAGAACACCTGATGCTTCCAATTAATGGGCTCTATTTGAAGAAATATTACCTATAAAACATGTTTGAAAACAATTATAAAAAAAGAACAAAAATTTGATTCCATTTTATCAAAATCTTCTCTTCTTTTGAAGCATTGTTTGTCTTGCTTAATCTATCATGAAGTATTTAGTATAGGTGTAAGTGTCCCCTAGAGGCATCCTCTCTTCTCATAACACAAACATATAAATGTTCATCTGGCAAAGGTGGAAGCCCTCTAATCAAGAGTGAAATAACATGCATTTGTGCATGATATTATAAAGAAATGTCCATCTATTTAAGGGGTTGCTAATTCTTTTATTTTGATTTTAAACCTAAGCTTTAGGTGAGGTTATGAGTTGTTTAATTTTTATTTGAGTTGTTAAGTTGGGTAAAAGATTTATTTTTCCCTAAAGAGCCTAATCCACATTCAGGGCATACATAAAGCAAGGAACAAACTAGGAAAAGTATGCCACATAATGCAAAAGCTAAACAAAGCATTAATCAATTTATAAAGCTAATCGCAAAAAGAATAAGTGGTCATTGTGGTTGAGCACCACCACACAAACCCATAAATATCAAACATGGGTAGCCGGGCTCTACCCTTATACTAACTAGATTACAAATGAATTAAATTACAATTTAAGCAAATGAATTCATTGTTATGGGGGTCTTCAAGCTTTATTCTTTTTTTTATTTCTTCTTTCTTCTTTCCTTTTCTTCTTCTTCTTCTTTTTGTTCCTCCTTTGGATGGTTGGAAGGTGGATGCTCCAAGGCTTCATATGGTGCATAAGATAGAATCTTATGACCAATGCTCATCCTAATCCCCATAAAAATCATTCCAAAATCCTAATTATACAAATTTTTACATGAAAAGGAAAAGTAGAAATCTAACTAACTCCTACAAAATAAAGGTTAGTTAAATCACACCACACACATCCCAAGCATGTATATTGGACTCATCACCCCACACATGGGTGACTAAGTCCACCTGACCTATGGATTGTGCTTAGGGGTATAAAGCACCTTCAAGCAAAAGCATTTATATTTTTATTTATGATGGTCCTTAAGCACAATCCCGCATAAAAGAACGCTTAGACTAAGCAGTCCTACCATTCATTCTATGAGCATGCACCTTAACATCCAGTCTAAAACACATATCACAAAACAAAACAAACATCAAACCCTACACTGACCTAACCTAAGGCTAGAAGTGGTGTCTTAGGCTAATTTGTTTGCTTTGAAGGCTTGTGTGGTATACTTAGCTTAGAACTTTGGGTTCAAATTTTCTAAGTGTGAAGAACATGTTCAACTTAGAGGATGGTTTCATTTAAGTTGTTTAAGTGTTTTGGGTTGGTTTTATTTCATGTTGGTTTAAGTGAAACCTGCAATTAATTACTAAGTTATACAGAGAGGGAAAGAGAAGAGAACTACTTTTTCCTTCCCTAACCTTAAGTAATTTTCTAAAGTTGGGTCTTGTTTTAGTTTCATTTAGGTGAATTTTTTGAGTACACAAACATATTAAAAAAGAAAGGCATTTTAAGATTAAATAAAATGAATCAAATTCACATAACACACATTACTTCACTTCTTTCCCAACATATATAACATGCATATGGATGGACCCTTAGCATATCTATACATGCAAATGAGAGTAGTTAACACACTTTATGATGTATGCTAAGTAATCCATTTAAGAAAATTTAGAAGTTAAATATGCACGATTTTTCTTAAGTAGAAAAGGTTTTTCTTATCCAAAATTTTACAAACATACATGGAAGTAGAAAAGGCATAAATTAGTACAGCGCCATTCCTAACCAGAGGTATAAGGTACAAGACCTACTTAGGGCAAACTTAAAGCTTCGTAACCTCAAGGTTGTCCAGACTAATATACCACTTTCCTTAAATACAAACATCTATATAAAAGAAATGAAATAGAAAAAGTAATATGGAAAAGTTGTTTAACAAATTTATTTTGTTTATGCAATTTAAGTATGTAAGTGTAACACTTCTTAGATGATAGCATAGGGATGAATAGGATATGAAATTAGGTGAGCATTAGGTCCTTTTCAAATGAACCTTATATCTCACAAAAATTCCTATTCTAAACTACACCAACATAGGAAAGAAAAGAAACCTATACTAAGACCTTTATAATATTTCACATGCAAGCTTATAAATAAGGCATAAGTAGCACACTTTTAGATTTGATATTTTATTTATGTAATTTTGAAAATAATTTGGATTTAGTAGTGATAATAGCCACTCATATTTTACTTTAGCCAACACATGGACATTTGACATAAAGTAAACAATTTCATTTTAAAATTTGAAACATGAATTTATGAATGTATGAAATCACATGGAATACAACTTAACATGTTGGGGAAAGATTCAAAGTAATGATAGCATGTAAACAAACTCACTTTACTTAAATCCTAAAGACATTCTTATAGAATAAGAAAAATTAAGAATAAATCAAAGTGAATCTCAAAATGATATTTGTTTAGTTTGAAGTTTGATTTAATTTTGAAAAGGTGAGATGAGTTTACTGTTCCTAACCCATTCCACATGTGTTTTGTATTTTTGTTTAAGTTTTAGACAATTAGATCCATTTTTATGTGTTGACTAGGTTAAGGTATGAATTAACTTAATTAACCCTTACATACACCACCTTAGAAGAATTAACTAAATAATTATGAGCCAATGAGATGACATAAAACCCACAAGGAATTTAAATTTACAATGCACCTAATAATGAAAAGCCTAATGCAATTTGGCTCATAAAAAAAGTTAATTAAGCTAAGGGGTTTAGCTTAAGTAATTTTAAAATACCATTTTACACTAATGAATGGGATTTTGATTTGAACTTAGACTATTAAACACCTAAGCATCTACCCAAGGTAGATTAATTAAGTTATGAAACTTTTAGAATTTCTAAAATTGATTAATTGAATAATTAATGAATTAACTCTTAATTAAGAGGAGATTAAGGAGAAGAAGGGAAAAAAATGCCCCAAAATTATTCCATAAACCTCCTACTTACTGAATTTGACCTTAATCAACCCTAATCATAGGGTAAATCCACTAATCATACCTTAATTATGCTTAATTATATGAAAGAGGTAATTAGGGAATGAAATAGCAATTTCCCAATAGAGCCCTCAAATCACAAGAAAATTAGGTGTGAGGTCATCCCTAAAATGAACCAAAAAATTTAAGATTAATGGATGACCTAATTAAAGGATAATTAGCTAATTAAGATTCCCAAAGAAAGCTAAACTCAAAGAAAAGACTAATTCAAACTTCATTGAAATCATTTTTAAAATATGCTAGATGAAATTATCTTTCCATAGCATTTTTCCTTTTATTTTCTTGATTTTTTAGAGGGAATTATGAATTTTTGAAGTTCTCTAGATTAATTAAGAATTTATTAAACATTTAACTAATCCTTGATTAATCCTCAGCTCACGGTGCGATGCATGGCGGTGGCGATCAGCACGCTTTACATGCATCGTGTCATGAGGGGGTGACTTAAATGTCACATCCCAAATGGCGGCGGTGGCACACGCGCTTATATTCCTTGCCTTCCAATCAAAGATCGGATGGTTGAGAATCCCCCCGTCGTTTATAAAGAAAAGTAGATTATTAAATGTGTTAAATAATCTCAGCCATCCATCTAAAATGTGCGGATGGATGGATGAGATGATTCAAGTTCTTCCCTGAGAATCAATGGAGATCGTCTATGATCTAAGGGGAGATTCGAATTGAGCTCGGATTGGATTAAAATTGTACCCACGCCATCTAAGCACAATTACAAACCTATCCAATGGTGGATTTAACATGCCATAAACATTTCTTTCATAAAGGACCAACACCTCCTAATCTAAGCGGTTGAAAAATTCCATACCTCACCAGCACTCGAGATCGATAAGGTAGCTTTGTCTGGTGGAGATGAAGCCCTACTAAAATTCCTAGTCCTTGAGTTTGAGTGACTCAATGGATGAACCAACACCACTTCACTTGGGCTTTGATTGAATCATCTCCTTGCTATAGGAACTCCAATGTGAGCTTGAGTTAGCTTGAATTGGTCCTTAGAAGATGTGTGTAGGAGGAATTTGGAGGAAATCAAGTGTGGAGGAAGTTACCAATTCACTCTACCGCCCCTATTTTTGCACTATGCAAAATTGAGAAAGAAGAATTCAAATCCTCTCAGAAGACCTTGGGAATGCTCTCTGACGCTGATCAAGCTTCAATCGAGAGTGACTTAAAATTTCATTGAATTAGGAGGAGTATATCTCCATATATGGAAATCAAATAGCAGAGCCATTATTTACCTTTTTGATCCAATTGATGAAATTGGAGAGGTTGTTTTGGCTATTTTGAGTGTGCACATGGTCGGTTTGATCCTTAGAAAGGATTGCCAACTTTCCATGTGTTGAATTTGAGCTTAAGAGGGAATTTAAAAATTTAATTTTGAGCTAGGTGGTCGGGTTTGGTCTAGGGAAAAAATTGGGCTGACCTAAACCCATTGGGTTGGGTGCACCACTCATCACTAAGTCCCCTTGAGATTTTAGGAAAGCCTCAAGTGATTGTGAAGAGGGTATGACCAAAATACCCATGGGCAAGGCCAAAATTTATTCTATGGCCTAGGGTAAAGTGGTCATTTTTCTATTTATTCACTTTGGACATGATGGGTATGTTGAGAGACTAGGTTTGGCCAAGTTTCATTAGATTTTGAATCCATTTGATATGACCCCATTTAGATCAAAATGGGTCAACTTGGGTCAAGTTGACTAATAGGTCAAATTAGGTCAAACGAAGGGTTGGGTCAAGTTCATATGACCATTTACAATTTTTTGGTGGCTTTAGCTTGATTTAATTTGATATATATTTGGTTTTGGCTCATATGACTTCATTTAGGTCAAATGAGTCAAGTTGACCTATTTGACACATTTGACCTATTTGAGGTAGGTCAAGGGTAGGTTTAGGTTAGGTTAGTCATATGGAGTGGATTGGTATCTTTGTTTCCAATCAATTTGGGTTAAGTTCAATTTTGGCTCAACATGACTCCTTTAAGTCATGTTGGGTCTAAGGTCAATTAGGCTAGGTTGGGTCCAATTGAGGCTTTGGTCAAGTTCCACAAGTGATTTGGGATGGACTTGACCCATTGGTTCCAATCAATTTGTCTTAGATCAAGTTTTACATATTTTGACCCTTTAGGTCAAAATGGGTCAACTTAAGTGGGCCAATTGGGCTAGGTTAGGCTCAAATGTTGGCGTGGTCAAGTTCAAGCATAGCTCATGAGTGAACTTAGATTAATAGTTTCACTCAATTTGGCCTATGGTGGAATTTGGCTATTTCATTTTAGGGTGTTGACTTGGTCAACCCTTAGATTTGACTTGGTTTGACCCAATTTGATTGATATATCATCCCATGATGATTATTGATCATGATGAGAGGGATATATGAGTTTGGTTCAATCCAATTTGGTTAGGGTCAAAAGTTGGCTCATAAGGGTACTTTAGGTCACTTTGGGTCAAGTGAGCCTAAGTGGGTCAAATGGCTTGGTCAAAGCTTGATTTGAAGTTCGTTGATCTTGTATATGGAGTCATGATTGAAATATAAATCCATTTATAAGTGATTTGAAGTCAAATGGGTTTTGATCCATTTAAAATTTCATTTTCAAAGGAAGAATATGAAGGGGTTTGATTTTTTATTTTGATTGTTTGATTGGAGTTTGGATTTATGAGTGGACTCATGATTGCAGGTTTGATTGAACCATGAGAGAAAATCAAGAGTTTGGCTTGATTTGAAAGTGATTTGGCTAAGTTCAAGATTTTGACTTGATTTTTGATTTGAGCTTGATTTTGAAATTGGTTTTGATTGTTTGAATTTATATTTCATTTATATATGTGAATATAAATGAGAATATAAATTGATCATAAGAAAATATCAAGAATTTGAAGTTATTTAATCATGATTTGGGTAAAATCCATTAAAGGGAATTTAAAGGATTTAAAGAAATTTTTAAATTGAAATTTAATTTTTGAATTGGATTTGATTGATTTATATTTATATTTCATTTATATATGAGAATATAAATGAGAATACAAATAAGTTTTGAGAAAATCCCATGAATTTGAATAGATTTGATCAAAGTTTAGGTTAAATCCATTAATGGAAATTTAAGGGATTTAAGGGAATTTCAAGGATTTTAAATTTGAAATTTAATTTTTGAGTTGGATTTAATTGATTTATATTTATATTTCATTTATATATGAGAATATAAATGAGAATATAAATAAGTTTTGAGAAAATCCCATGAATTTGAATTGATTTGATCAAGGTTTAGAGTTTATTTTGGCTAAGTCCTTTAATGGAAAATTAAAGGGACTTAAGAAAGTTTTCATGAATTTATTTGAAATTTTCAATTCTATTTGATGGGTTTGAATTTATATTTCATTTTAAATGTGAATATAAATGAGAATATAAATGGATCTTGAGAAATTCTCAAATATTTGAATAGGTTTGAATCATGATTTTCAATAAGTCCTAAAGGACTTAAGGACTTAGGCAAACTTTGGACTTAGGATTTTTGATAAATTTTGATCTTGGGTTTCAATCATAGCTTTCAATCATGGAATTGAATCATGGAATTGATTTGAGTTTGGAGAAAATCAAATAGAATTTATTTGGAGTTTTACTTGATAGAAGGAAAGTGAGGAATGGTTTAGGCTAAGGGTAGGAAATTTCCTAACACCCCTAAGGCATGACCTATTCCTATGGCTAACCCTTCTAAGTCTCTATGGCTAGGTTGGAGTGTCCACCAAATCACTAGATGTGTCTTAAGACTAAGGAACTCTTAAAGTCTATGAGGAGTCCTATGTCTAAGATGGAGGGGTTGAGAGCTCATTCTAAAAATGAAGTCAACAAAGGGCGCTCAATAGGTGTGGTGTGATTGACAAGGAACACCGCACATATTGGTGTTGACCGAAATGATCAACAACACTGAAAGATCACAAGCACTAATAGAAAAAATCTATCCTTAACCCAAGGATATTAAAGAATTTAGACCGTAGTGCAATGTGGCTCTACTTATGTCCAAGACATAAGAGAGAGGGGAGAATCCACTAAGGGATGGAGTGTGAACTTTCCACTAGGGAAGCAGGTTCAAGTTATCTATGAGATGATGAAAGGTTTGTTTTGATTCAAATCTCACTAAGGAGAGATCTCCACTAGGGGAGAGGGTTGAATTTATTTTAATTTTTATTAGGTTTGAATTTTGGAGATGAACCCTATTGGTTTGCAACGGGTTGTAATGAATAGGAGCCATGGAGGCTAAGACCTAACTCAGATTTACCAATCCAAAGGGGTAATCTACTAAGCACGTAGTAGGACTAGCCAACCAAAGGGAAAATGCCTTTATACAATAGTTGTACTAGGAAGAAAGCGTAGTAGACTTACATCCTCCAAGTAAGGACCAGTTGCTGGGGTAATCTATTGATAAGACAATAGATTGAACTCAATCTAGGGCTGACTATTGAGTGAATGCCACTGGGGGACTTAGATCAACTCAAGGATAGTCAAGGATTTATTCCACTTTTAGTTTTATTTGTTTTGATTATGATGGATCCCATAGGTTTGTAATGAATTGCACTGAGTAGGGGCCACGGAAGCGTAGACCTAACTCAGATTTACCGAATCAAATGGAATAGTCTACCAACCACAAGGTAGGACTATCCAACCAAGGAGAGATGCTTTTGGTACACAATGGTCAAGTCTTAAGAAGAATGACTCATATCTTCTATAAACTATGAACCATTAGGGTGATGGGCTTTGGGCAACAAATCAAACCCAACCTATACTAATTAGTGAATTTTACTAGAGGACTTAGATCAACTCAAGGATGAAGAAGATTTTTAGATTTATATTATTTTGTTGGATTCCAATTTGTGATGTGTCACACTGAGAATGAGCTTATAGAAGCCTAGACCTATCTCAGATTTATTGAACCAAAGGGAATAGCTTCCTGGCCGATGGGAGAACTATCCGACCAAAGGAGTGCCTTTCAGTTTCTAATGATCAATTGATGGGAAGAAAGCTCAAGGACTCACATCTTCCACTAGAAAAGAGCACTAGGGTGATCGGTTGCTTTGGGCAAGAAATTGAGCTTGACCTAGAGCTGCCCTGATAATCATGCTAGAAAGAATGTGTCATGGTCTTATATCTTTCAAAGATGACCGGGTAACCGCTTGTGGAAAAAAAAAAGATTGAACCTGACCTAAGGGTGACTATGGAGTGAGTACCGACCCGTAGATTTATCTCAACTCAAGTTGTCAGGAAATTCCTATAGGGAGTTCTGTTGACACTGTCCTAAAGATAGGATGCCTGCTTTGGAAAAGGGGCCCTTTTTTGAATCTAATCCATAAGCAAATTAATTTTGTTTATTTTAGTTTGTTTATTTGATCATGGACCTGTTAGTTTATGAGGGATCAAACGAGAAGGAGCTTATATCCTAGACCTATCTCGTTTTTATCAGGGAGAATTTGTGCATCCAGGACAAATTTTCCAAACTGTGGGTGGTTACTAGGAAAGGGAACTTTCCAATCCAAAAGTAACCCTGTAGTGTCTAAATGGGGTCACAAAGGACTTGATCCAAATAGAGTGCCTATAAGGATGGGTGGGGGCTTAATCCAACACCGGAGAAAATGACATGGCTCGTCATATATCCATAGGTATTGTCCAACTCAAGGAGAAAGCACGGACGATATCGCCAAAAGTGGTGTACTCAGATTCAGTCGCAGATAGTGAACATCAACCAACTTATGGTGTCCATCGATTTGCAATAATTAGCCTAGGAAGAAAGCTCGGGGACTCACATCCTCTTATAGCTGAATCAGCTGATAGTCTTGACGAGTTATCCTACCTAGACTAGTGAAGGCCACTAGGGACTTAGATCAACTCGAAAGTAGTCAAGAGGAAAGAATCCTTTGGGGGACTTATCCTAAACCTCAAATATACTCAACCTAGTTAGAACATGATGGCTAGATCAAGAAGAAAGCACGAGGACTCACATCTTCTTAAACAAAGTCAACAGCTTACAAGTAAAGACTACCATACTAACAAGGTGGCCATCAGTTTGTAATGATCAATATTAAGAAGAAAGTGCAAGGACTCATATCTTCCAACAAATGATAACTAGGGTGACATACTAGTGAGGTAGCATGTAGACCTGACCTAGAGCAACTAATGAGTGAGTGCCTCAGGGGGCTTACTCCCACATCAAAATAGCTCGAGACAAAAAAAATTTGTGTTTGTTGTTGTGTATGTGTTAAAAGAAATAGGATACCTCTAGGGGACTCTTACACCTACCCTAGAACACATTGGGGAATTATGAAATGACGCTACATATGGAAACAATAATTCCCACTAAGAAAGGAAGCTGTTTGGGTTCTCTCACACCTATCTTAGTTATACTAATTGAAATAGGATGCCTCTCAAGTTCTCTTATACCTATTCTAAAAGCATCAAGAGATTGTGTTGTGAAAGAGGGATAGGATGCCACTGGGACACTTACTACCCTAAACACACATGCAAGCAAAAAAAAACAGAAGAGAAGATTTGATGAATGAATAAAATTTTGTTCTTTTTATTAATGAATTATTTTTAAACATGATTTATTTCATGAGCAATATTTCTTTAGATAGAGCCCATTAATTGGATGCATTGGGTGTTCCCCTTTACAATCAATAACCAGATAGGGTCCTCCTTGGTAGGCCTTCTCTATGATATGTGGGGTCTTCTTAAGTGGGTTCAAACTTGCTTCCCATCTTTCAATAGGCAAGAATTGGTCTCTTTAGGATTAACACAAGTTCTCCTACTTGGAAAGACCTAGGGAGGACCAGCTTATTATGAGCTTGAATCATTTTATCCTTGTACAACTCGAGGTTCTGGCACGCCCGTAGGCGACTTTCCTTCAAACCTTCAAGCTCTTTTAACCATAACTTTGCATTCTACTCTGTAGTGATCATGCTACCCAATGCTATTCTTAGTGAAGGGAGTTGAACTTCTAAGGAAAAAATAGCTTCAAACCCATACACTAAGGAAAATGACCGAGTTTGGTATGTGGTGTAGTCTCACAAGTATTCAACTAACTACTCGTTCCACTATCGTTTGTTGTCATCAAGAGTCTTCTTTAGTATTTAGATGAGATTTTTGTTCAATGCTTCTGCTAAGCCATTAGCTCTAGGGTAGTAGATGGTGGAGTATCTCCAATCTATACCATGTCTTATGGCAAAGTTATTGATCTTTGTTCTTTTGAATGCAGTATCACTATTAGATATAATTTGTCGAGGCACCTTGAACCTATATATGATATGGTTCCTGAAAAATTGAAGCACATGTTGAGCTATGACCTCTTTGAGTGGGATGGATTTCGCTTATATGGAAAAGTAGTCGGTGGCAGCTAAGATGAATCGATGCCCCTTAGAAGAAGGAGGATCGATCATACCCATAATGTCACACCAACACTCAAATGGACATGAAGCCAATGTAAAGTGTAGAATGTTGGGTGGTTGGTGGAGGACCACACCACACATTAACGATAGCATCTCCTAGCTACATCCATGCAGTCTTTGGTCATGGAAGGCCAGTAGTATCCAAGTATTTTGATCTTCATCATCATCTTCATACCAGATTGATGAGCTCTACATAAAATTGAGTGTACTTCGATTACAATGCCACAGACTATGTTTTTTGTTTAAACAATGTAACCACATTTGGTCAAAGAATTGGCGATACAGGGTGCCATCAACAAGAGCATAGAAAAGAGCTCTCTATTTCACCTGATGGGCTTGTGACTTTTCTGGTGTTCAAGTAATCTATGAGCCTCCAATCTACTTGTCCATCTCCTCTCATTTCAATGAGTCTCATTTATTTGTCTATTTTATCTTTCATGAACAAGGGCCAAGTTTTTTCATATCTTCTACTACATTCTTAGGAACCAAATATCTGAATGATACTTTGGTTTTTGTAATGATGACTTGCTAAATAAAAATTAACTGGTTGATACCAACAAAATTGATGATGATGATGATGGAGTCTAGACCAATCAAAGCCTCATGCTTCATTGGTGGTGCGGGAAAGATAGTATGAGAATATCATTACATCATGGTTTGGAGTTAGGAGAACTATTCCTACCCTTGCTTTTTTTTGGAGAATAGATCGTGGTGCTTCACCTTTAAGAAAAGAAGTAGCACCATCAAAATTCATCTCCCATCGGTGGTTGCTGCCCTTCCCTAAGTTAATGATTTGTTCATTGGGGAGATCGTCACTAAGTGGAGAATCAAGAGGAAGTGGGTGTTAAAAAAACGCTAGTGACTTTACCGCGACCGAGGGCTACAAATGATATCAAACTACAAGAGTATCATGGACCAATGAGCTAAAGCGGTGTCATGAGGAGGTAATCAGAAGAGATAAAGTTCCCCTTATGAGAAAGCATGTAATGACGTAGCTTCTGAGATGTAAAGATCAAAGCTAGGCAATGTTTCTCAATAGGTGGATAATTTACTTCAGCAGGAATCAGACGATGGCTAAGATAGTTGAAAGCGCATTCCTTCCCCTCATCATTGGATTGGGCTAACAAGCATCGAGAGTCATCCAATGCAAAGAATGTAAAGGATCGGGCCCGCCGATAGGGACTAGACTGAGGCTTCACCAAGTACTCTTTGATGTCTTCGAATACGTGCTGGCACTTGTCATCCCACTTGAACTTGGCATCTTTTTTGACAAGTGCTGAGAATGGTTTGCATCTCCCTAATAAGTTTGAGATAAAGCATCTTAAATATGTCCACCATCCTTGAAAGGATATGAGTTGAGTTAAACTCTTAGGAGGTGGCATTTCTAAGATAGCTTTAATCGTTTAGGGATCTATTTCTATTACCCGGTGTCAAACAATAAACCCAAGGAATTTCCTTGAAACTACTCTGAATGCACACTTCAGGGGATTCATTTTAAAGATATATTATCTTAATCATTCAAAAACTACTCTCAAGTCAAAGAGGTGGTCTTTATTTTCTAGACTCTTGACTACTAGATCATCAACATAGAACTCAACCTGATGATGGATGAGCTCGTTGAAGATCTGAGTCATGGCCTGTTGGTATGTAGCACCAAACTTTTTAAGGCTGAAAGGCATAACCCTATAATAGAAGATTTTGATCTGGTTCAGAAAGTAGTGTTTCTTTCATCTTTTGGAGACATCTTAATTTAGGATGATCCATCCATGAAGAGAAGACTGCATGAGATGAGGCAATATCCACCATTAACTATGGTATAGGAAGAGCAAACTCATCCTTAGGACATGCCTTATTTAAGTCCCTAAAATCGATGCATATGCGAATTTGGCCATTCTTCTTCTTAATTGGGATGACACTAGTTAACTAGGTAGGATATTTTTCTTCCTTGATGAAACCAGCATTGATTAGTTTCTTAACTTCAAAATGACATGTTGTTCAATTTCTAATCGCATGCATCTAGCAGCTTGCTTAATAGGGGTAATGTTAAGGTCTATTATTAGCTTGTGGACTACTACATCAAGAGATAATCCAAGCATTTCTTTATAACTCCATGTGAAGCAATCTTTAAACTCAGTCAATAGCTTAACTAAGTCATTAGTTTTTTCTTCATTCAATAATGAACTAATGTATGTCGGGTGGGGATTTTCTTATGTCCCGAGGTTGATTTCTTTAAGTTTATTGATTGTTGAATGAATCTCCTCTTCAAATTCTGGCGGTAACTCTTTGACTTGGAGATCATCTGGATTGTCTGATATTTCAAAACACACATTCTCATAAGAGTTTGGGATGTGTGAAAAAACCTATCGACTAATAACAATAATAATCATGATCAATGGACCCACTATACTGAATCTTAGTCTTGCTCTTGATTATGCTTGCCTTATTGTATTGTTCCATAGTTTTTTGAAGTATTTTGACCTATGCTTGGACCAAGTGTGAGGAACTAAACCTTTCTATATAAGATTTTGAACACAAGGCATGTAAAAGTCAAAAGGTAATTCCATTAATTCTTTAAAAGTATCTTCTTTAAGTCTTGCATCAAGCTCTGGATTTGAGGATGATGAACCCTAAAAGAGCCTCTTCTACTTCATGTCATCGGAAGACTTAGAGACTTCCTTAACAACTATACCTTCAACTTTCTAGGATGTAAGTGAGGTTTGAGCTAAGTTTCCCAACTGCTGCCTAATAGTTTCACATAAACCATTCAATGCTTTGCTTGGAGGCCTCATCTTTGTCTGCCGATCAAAGTCACCTCCAATGGAACCCACCGAGAGGGCTGGGTATACTAATCATATTAGGCTCATCCTCCGAGCTATTCCAAGTCTATGTGAATAGTAGGGTACCTATGAACTAACATGACCTCTATTTGCTAAAGGCCAACCACTAGGGGTCTCCCACCTCTGAACCGCCTCGCCTCCGGCAGTGTGGACGTTGAGCCATCCTACCCACATGTCCATATGATGGAATGAACTATGGGTGGAATGTGATATGCAGATCCACTTCTTCTTCAATTCCCTTTCTTGTTCACTTGGATTTTCCTATTTCTTTTCATTTTCTTTTATCTTTTATTTTTCTTCATTTTATTTTACTTTTGCATTTACATTTAAATTTTGTCCATGTTCACAAGAAAGGGTGTTTTGAGAAAGATAGTAGGTATCCTCAAATCTTAACCTCTCTAACTAAGAATGAATTTTCTTTTCATCCCCCACGGTATTCAATTCCATCTTTTCAACTTGATCGATGAAGGGAGGATAGAATGATCTTATTCTAATGTATCCAAGGCCTACCAAGAAAAGCTGTGAATGAAGTATTTGAATCAATGATGTAGAACTTATTTTTAGTCTTCCATTCATCGATCTCTAACTGTAACACTATAGAACTTAAAGCCCGCTCACCTTGATCGTTGAATCCTCTCAACATCATCCTATCTCCTCAGAGTGTAGAGTTGTCAATATTCAAATAGGCAAGGGTCTTTAGACTCATAATGTTTACTGATGTACCTAAATCCATGAGAACCCTAGTGAGTCTGAACCTATCCAGGTCGACCAGAATGTATAGGGACTGCTCCAAGTCCCCTAGTAGAAGGGCTTCATATGTAAAGGTGATACCTTGGGATTCTTTTACATAATGTGCTTCCTCATCTATAGCGGTCAGTAGACCTAAGAATATTTCAGTATTAAGGAGGGCTTTGATTAGTGACTCCCTCATCTCTTTGGATAAGATAAGGGCACCATATATGCTTGGCTTAGATGACAAATTTCTTAGATGAGAAAGGATGTTGTTGTCCACCTTTAGTTGGTCTTCCACAAGAATATCCAAGGGTGGAGCATCCTGTGGAAGGGCTTCTCAATCTTTAGTACCAATGACTTGTTTCCCTCTATCTAGAGGTGCTGCCCTAGGAGGTAGAACCTTGCCACTATGGAGGTTGACTTCAATAATTTTTGGAGGCAAGGTGGTGGCAAGTTCTACTTGCACTTCAGGCTCACCTACAGCTTCTCCTATAAGACTCTCAGAATTTGATGATTCCAAGTCTATCTCAAGATGTGAACTCATAGTATTCAGAGTTGGAAAGTCTAACTCTGAATTAGAAAGAGGAAGATTAGAATTGTTATAGTTAATTAGACATAAAGAGTTATCATTAGAATAGAAGAAGAAAATAGATGTAATTCAAATCCACTTTATTTTTCAATTTCTTGGAAGTATTTGGGGATACAAAGTAGAAATCAAGTAGAGTAAGTAGAGTAAGGGATTTTATGCCCTTATCTGCTGATATGAGAATTCTACTAGTAGAAGAAAGAGAAAGCTGAAATGGTAGAAGTCTCCACTGTGGAAACTATAACTAAAGGCTGGCGGACACTGTGTCTAAGGGCTATCCAAACACATGCCGCCGCTTCTACATCTGAGCTCCCACTTTCCTAGATTTGGCATTGATAATTTGCAAACCTTCTTTAGTGTTGGAGGTTTGAGCTGACTCAAGCACCTACAAGGAAAGCTTCTTGATCTTCTGAATTTTTTTCTTAGAGGTTTTAGACAAAGAGATGTCCCAACCTTCTTTGGTTTTGGTAGGATCACTTGTATCCCCAAGGATTACCCTAATGGAACTGGAGGGTTCTTCCATAAGGTATTCCTTTGGGATGACTACATCACTGATCTTGAAACTATGTTCAAGCCAGTCCTTGAATGTAAACCAGTCCTCTAAAATGTGGCCTAGCATATGATGGTAAGGGAAAAAGTTTGGATCATGACTTTTGTTTACTTCCTCCGGTCTTCTAGGCTGGAGTAGCTAAAATCAGGTTTCTTTAAGAGATTCTTAAAGACACTCCTCTTAAAAGAATAAGGTTTATTTAACTTATCTAAAAGAGTAGGTGGACCATAGCTACCTGGCAGTGGGTATGCATGCCACTACTGCTAGTGGTATGGCTGGAGAAGTGGTTGTGCTGGCCATGGAGGCTATGATAAAGGCCAGTATGGTTTCCTAGGTGGTGGCAAAAGAGGTGGAGGCTGCTGAGGTTGTGGTCTCTTAGACTGATCTCTAGCTGGCTAGTTCCCCTTATCAACCGTTGTTACTGCTTTAGATTTCTTCTCATAAACCTTTTGGGATTTCTACTTTGGCAACTGATCTAGAAAAGACAATTATTTTGCCTCTGCTAGTAGACTAGCCGCCTTGTTGACTAGCTTCTCAAATGTCTTTATGGTGAAGCCCTTAAGCATGAAGGCAACCAGGTCATGGATATTCTTCAAGAGAATCTCAATGCATGTTGTTAGACAGCTGTGGTTCACACTTCAAACTCAGGTTACGCCATCATAAAATATAATCAACAAGTGACTTACCAGAGTGTTGTTGGGCTACAACAAGATCACCTACAGTAACCCTTTGATGAGCTCCAGCAATCCTCTTGATGAAGTGTTGCTCTAACTCAACAAATATCTTAATTGATTTGGGGTTCAACATACCAATCAAAAGTGATACCCGATAGAACATAAAGAGTCTCAAGAGTAAAGCATCATCGCCACCCATGTTGGCAACTAGCCCTAAAGTGAGCTATATATGTCGCCTCGATTCTCATGCCAAACTTTTGAAGGAGGCAAAAACCCATGGGATATTGGATAACATCAAATTCTTTTGATTAGGGTCTACCAGATCCGATGATCCCGCTTGAGCCAAAGCTTCCTTCACCTATTGCTCAACCATAGATTTTAGATCTTTTTCTTGTATGGAGGTACTATCCACTACCTTCCTATACAGGCTAGTGCTACCTTGCTCAACGGGAGGTAGAGTCTTAAATGGATCTGAGATATGCACTAGTTCAGTATGACATCGACTGTAATAGGATGAACTGGAGGGGCTTATTTTGAAGCACTATCACTATTGCTAACAAGTCCTGTAACTAATGTGCCATCCTATCAATCTGCTTGTCCTTCTACCTTAATCAAGTCGAGGTGTTGGGATACTATATCCTCTTAATCAACCTAATCACCTTCCATGGCCTATTTATCCCTAAGAAGAGAACCTCCAGTTTCAACCATGCATACACCAATGAATCAAGTCATCTTCGGGATCAAAGTCGACTCTCTCTTCATCGACAGCATACCCTAAGATCTCCTTTTTCTCCATAAAATTGTGTGCAATTATCTCATCTAAGGATTAATCTAACTCAGCAGGTACAAGCAATTTAGGCCGATGTGATCATTATCATGCACTGAGAGGCACCGAACCTCGCTTGTATGGGAAGTCTATCCTGTGTAGACTGTACTCACTAGAAGAATGATACTCTTGACTATTAATGGCTGTAATAGGGGTAGCAATCCTAGGGTGTTCCTCTACCACTACTGCAACTGACCTATCATCTAGAATATCTATCATAACTGTCACCATCTCTGCATCAAGCTATATTGGTGGAGTTTGTGAAGGAACAACCACGATGCTCTACTGTCGCCACTCCTTCTACAACACTACTAGGGAAAAAGGTCAAGCAAGAGAGCTCAGCCCTACCATAATGGGTGGTGTAGGAGTAGTAGGATCCCTTGGCCATAGCTGAAACACCAATGTGATACATTTTTCCCCGAATGCAGCCGTCATAGCCTTAGATGGAATGGGAGATGCTGAAACCTACACTGGTGATGGTGGACATGGGGTAGAGCAGTGGGGTGGAGACACCACCGACTCATGCACAGAACCGCCACCCGGTGGCTAGTCCTGAGGAGAATACTATCGCATGGTCGGCGTGTAGTGCACCAAGCCGGAAAGTCAACTAAAGCGAAGTGGCATTATGGCTGAACCTCCATCACTCTCTGCTAATAATGTGTGATGTGTGGGCCTCACGGGCCCTCTCCTAATGAATCTTCCTCCCTATGCTATGTGTAATAATAGATCAAAGATCAAAGATCAAATTGGGTACTAGACTCTGAGCATCCATATGCTCCAACCTACCTAGCATAGAATAGAGCAAAGGCTGATGTATGACCTCCTACTCCTAGAACTCGGGCTGTAAGTGGACCACTGGAGGAGGTGATGAATCATCCCTCTATCCTATCTAATCTCGACAGAGGATAGAACTAGTTTTCGATAATAAGTGTGAAGTGGTCATGGGATACTCATCCATGAATGATCTAGCTGCTACTTCTAGCACTCTGACTATCCGAGTGTGGAACTATTTGACCATATAGTTCTTATTCTTATGTTGGGTATGAGTAGGATGAGAGGAGTGTGAGCTAGACCCGTACTCAAATATGGGGGAGGCAAGCCTTGAAACCAGGGGAGCCTTACCCTTGGAGGTACAAATATGGGGTTAGTGCATGCAGAGCAATATGAGGATGAGCTATTGGGCAGAATATTTGGTACAGCTGTCTTATGACTAAATTCTGTGGTGTTGCCACAACTTTCCTCTTCAATGAGGAGACATCAGCAGAGTAAATCTACCATGATGGGCTTTGCGGCCACCTTCTTCTGTGGTGGGGGGAATGCCCTCACAAGTGATCTTGGCCCCTCAAATCCCTGGCCAAAGTGGATCAAGTGGGTATGGTCTAGGCGAGGAAAGTCAGCCTGATCTAAGGCTAGATCCATACCATGAGGGAATGTAAAGACAAATTTTTGAGAACTAGCCATTTCTACAATTATAGTAAACTAACACTGAACTGTACTGCACTGACTGAAAAGAATCTACAATGAGAAATGAACTTGTATCCATTTTCTGTCTTCATAGATTTTGAATTTTGAATTTTGAAAATTTGAACCCACATCCAACAACTTGGAAGTGTTAAGTGGGGTTCAAATAGAATTGAAGAGATTGATTGAAGGAGGAATTTGAATATGAATCCAAACTTCAACAAATTTAGATATATTGAAATATGGATTCAAATTTTTTGATAGGATGCTTCCATAGATTCATTGTTATTTTGACTTTTTGATTTTGAGGACCCTCACCTTTAACAAATTTAGGTATGTTAAAGTAAGAATCAAATTGATTTTGTTTTGTGTTTGATTATTGCTTTGGAATTTCACTCACTTAGCAAATTTAGGTATGCTAGGTGAAGTAAAAGTGATTGTTTCTTTTTGTGAATTTATTTTGATTTTGAAAATTTTGGAATTCTTACTTAACAAATTTAGGTATGCTAAGTAAAGAATCCAAGTGTATTTTGATTTTTTTAATATAGTATTTTTAGCAAATTTAAGTATGCTAAGAAAATCCTAAGTGTTTCATTTGTTTGGAATGTTTTGATTTTTAAAGAAGGATAGGATCCTTAGAAAATTTGGTATGCTCAGGAGATTCTAAGAGTTTTTTTTGAAATGATTGAAAGTGGAGATTCAACTTTAGCAAATTTGGTATGCTAAAGAGGAAGTCCCACTAAGTTTTGTGAAATGGAAATTTCACTTAGCAAATTTAAGTATGCTAAATGAAATTCCAAAAATTTGAATATTTAGAACTTTGGTATGCTAAGGGAGAAGTTCAAAAGGTGTTTGATATTTTTTTTTTGACTTTGGAAAATTTACTTAGCAAATTTGAGTATGCTATGTGAAGTTCCAAAATATGTTTTGAAAATTTTTGAGTTTTGGATTTGGAAACTTTACTTAACAAATTTAGGCATGTTAAATGAAGTTCCAAATATTGTTTGAAAATTTTTTGATTTTGAATTTGGAGACTTCACTTAACAAATTTGGGTATGTTAAGTGAGGTTTGAAATGTGTTTAGAAAATTTTGAAATATGATTGTTGATTTTGATTTTGGATTTGAAAACTTATCAAATTTGATAATTTTGTTGGGTTTTGAATTTGGAGACTTCACTTAACAAATTTGGGTATGTTAAATGAAGTTCCAAATGTGTTTGAAAATTTTTGGATTTTGAATTTGGAGTCTTCACTTAACAAATTTGAGTAAATTAAATGAACTTCCAAATATTGTTTGAAAATTTTGAATTTTTTTATTTTTGGATTGGGAGACTTCACTTAATAAATTTGGGTATGTTAAGGTTGGTTCCAAAATGTGTTTTGAAAATTTTTAAACATATGATTGTTGATTTTGGATTTTAGATTTGGAGATTTCACTTAGCAAATTTGATTATACTAAATGAAATTCGAAAATGTGTTTTAAAAAATTTTGAATTTTGGGATTTGGAGACTTCACTTAACAAATTTAGGTATGTTAAGTGAGGTTCCAAAATGTGTTTTGATAATTTTTGAATTTTGGATTGGAAATTTTACTTGACAAATTTTGGGTATGTTAAATAAAGTTCCAAATATTGTTTGAGAATTTTGAAATATGATTGTTGAAGTTTTAATTTTTGAAAAAGGGGACCTCCATTCAACAAATTTAGGTATGTAGAATGGATATCAATTTTATTTTTGAAATGTGAAATTTTTTTTTGTGATTGTTGGTTTTTGAAAGAGAGGTACTCCAACATAAAATATATGTGAAATATGTTTAAGTAGGATTTCCAAAATGATATTTTATTTTTAGTTGGAAATGAAATCTTCATTGAATAAACTTGAGTATATTAAATGAAGATGTTCATGTGTGCTTTTGAAAATTTTAATTTTGTTTACAAATGAACTTTTTATTCAATAAGTGTGAGTGTATTGACTAGAAAAATTCATGTGTGCTTTTGAAAATTTTATGATTATGATTTTGATTTTTGAAAAGGATGATTATTCATTTTATTTTGAAAATGAAATCTTCATCAAAGTGAATTGAAAGAAGATGTTCATTTGTGCTTTTGGAAAATGTTGTTTAGCTTTATTTTTGAAAATCCCTACATGTAATAATTACTGGAATTGTTAAATGAGGGTGATAAAATTTTTTGGAAAATATTTTATTAAGTGCATTTTTTGAAAAAGAAAAATTCTTTATGGAAGATTTTATAATTTTTAGGATGAACCTTTCCTTATCATGAAAATGGTAAGAAGTCTTAAAGATGTTTCTCTTTTTATTTAGATCTTTTCATTTTACCCATTGGAGAAACCAACGGGGGTTTTAAGACCAATAAGGAATGCAGTCCTAAAACCTAAAGGTATTGGCTTACTCAACTCAAGAATGAAATGAGCTAAATTCCAATGGAAAGAAGGATAGTCTTGGATTCATACCAAAGTACAAACCCACTATATACTCAAAGACAATGATCATTTACCAAAGATGGAGAGAAAATCTTGGTAGAAAAATTTATATAAGGGAGTCACCTTTCAAACCTGTGGGGAGAAAAGAAAGAGGAGCCCTTACAAAAATTTGTCTTAGTAAGAGACCATGCAGATCCATAGATATACTTATTCAGATGATCAGATATGTCATCAAGGTATAGTGTACTATCTCAAAAGACAGAAGTCACTATCTTTTAATGGAACCAATCACCTCAATAAGGACTCTTAAGGATAATAGGTCTGCATATGTACCAAAGATTCTTCCCCTACTTTACATGGAAAAGTAAAGTAGGGTTTATTTTAAATCAGGTTTGTTAAGTTCCCTACAGGGCTCCATAGTTAATTACATCCTAGGGATGGGATCCCTTAGGAAAACTCTCGATTAAGGTAAATGATCATTGTCTTTGAAGATTTCAATAGTAGTATCTATCGATTGGTTTAATTTTGAGGATCAAATGGGATTGATCAAAAGAGGGAGTTATTATTGAAACCAAAAATGGGAAATCAGTAGGAGATGCTCACAATGCTAGGAAACCTAGTGAGTATATCAAACTATCCTATAGTTGGGCTTTATATTTTAAAAATTGATTTAGTTTGTTTGAGATGCATTTTTCATTAGAATTTTAGGACTTAAGATTCCTTAACACAAGATTAAGGAAATGTCTGAGAGGTCAGGAATTATGCTTATGGTCCACAAAGGTGAGAATCAATCTCAGAACATAAATCTAGGAGCTTAAGGGGGTGGAAACAACCTAAATCTAAGGCAAAATAGGTAATTGGTTTGCCTCCATAAGATAGGACAAACCACTCGATAGCTTGGACTTACAACCGCCACCAACTAACTCCTCCTATGATTTTAAATACATGTAGGCAAGTCTTTATGCTTATACAAGATAGCTAGGCTCTTATTATTTAGAAAGAGACTAAGTCCTTAAACTCACTCCCTAAAGAGACTAGATCATGTAAAGGGACATGCTTCAAATGACCTAAATCTAATGCAATTCAAATTTTATTTTATTTTCATTTTGGAAAATTATTTTGACTCAGGCTAATAGGATTTGTTTTATGATTAATGCATGAGAAATCAGATTATTGGCCAAAATCAGTGAGAAGGGAGGAGGTGAGTTTCCACGACCCTCAAAGGTCAAGTTCTCACAAGGTGGAAGCCCTCCAATCAAGAGAAGTAAGATGCATTTGTGCATGATATTATAAAGAAATGCCCATCCAGCTAAGGGGTTGCTAATTCTTTCATGTTGTTTTAAATCTACGCTTTAGGTTAGGTTATGAGTTGTTTAAATTTTATTTGAGTTATTAAGTTGGGTAAAAGATTTACTTTTTCTTAAAGAGCCTAATCCACATCAGGCCATACATAAAGCAAGGATGAAACTAGGAAAACATGCTTAATGCAAAAGCTAAACAAATCATCAATCAATTTATAAAGCTAATCATTAAAAGAATAAGTGGCTTTGAAGGGCACCACAAACAAAAATATCAAACATGGGTAGTCGAGCTCTACTCTTATACAATCAAAATTACAAATGAATTAAATTGCAATTTAAGCAAAGGAATTCATTGTTATGGGGGTCTTCAAGCTTTATTCTTCTTTCTTCTTTCTTCTTTCTTCTTTCCTTTTTCTTCTTTCTTTTTGTTCCTCCTTTAGATGGTTGGAAGGTGGATTATCCAAGGCTTCATATGGTGCATAAGATAGAATCATATGACCAATGCACATCCTAATCCCCAAAACAATCATTCTAAAATGCTAATTATACAAATTTTTACATGAAAAGGAAAAGTAGAAATCTAACTAACACTTGCAAAATAAAGGTTAGTTAAATCACACCACACACATCCCAAGAATGTATATTGGACTTATCACCCCACACATGGGTAACTAAGTCTACTTGGCCTATGGATTGTGCTTAGGGGTATAAAGCACCTAAAAGTAAAAGCATTTATATTTTTATTTATGATGGAGACCCTTAAGAATAATCCCCTGTAGAAAAGAATAATCACACTAAGCACATCCTACCATTCATTCTACGAGCATGCACCCTAACATCCAGTCTAAAACATATATCACAAAACTAAACAAACATCAAACCATGCACCAACCTAATCTAAGGCTAAAAAGTGGTGACTAATGTGTAATGTGTGTGCTTTGAAGGCTTGTGTGGTATACTTAGCTTAGGACTTTAGGTTCATATTTTCTAAGTGTGAAGAACATGTTCAACTTTGAGGAGGGTTTCATTTAAGTTGTTTAAGTATTTTGGGTTGGTTTTATTTCATGTTTTAATTTGGTTTAAGTGAAACCTACAATTAATTACTAAGTTATAAGAGAGGGAAGAGAAGAAAACTTCTCTTTCCTTCCCTAACTAAGTAATTTTCTAAAGTTGGTTCATGTTTTAGTTTTATTAGGTGAATGTTTTGATTACATCTTTTAATCAATCCTAAGTTTAGATAAACCCTAAACAAACCTATTCAAAAAGAAAAGCATTTTAAGATTAAATAAAATGAATCAAAATTCACATAACACACATTACTTCACTTCTTTCCCAACATATATAACATGCATATGGATGGACCCTAAGTATATCTATACATGAAAATGAGAGTAGTTAACACACTTTATGATGTATGCTAAGTATTCCATTTAAGAAAATTTAGAAGTTGAATATGCATGATTTTTCTTAAGTAGAAAAGGTTTTCTTATCCAAAATTTCACATACATACATGAAAGTAAGAAAGGCATAAGTGAGTACGTCATTGTTAACTAGGGTGTAAAGACCTACTTAGAGATACTTAAAGCCTCTAACCTCAGGTTGTCGGACTAATATACCACTTTCCTTAAATACAAACATGTATATAAAAGAAATGAAATGGAATATGCAAAAGTTGTTTAATAGATTTATTTTGTTTATGCAATTTAAGATGTAAGTGTAGGTAACCCTTCTTAGATGATATCATAGGGATGAATAGGATATAAATTGAGATTAGAGGTCATTTCAAATGAACCTTATATCTCACCAAAATTCTATTAAACTATACCAACATAGGAAAGAAAGGAAACCTATACTAAGCATACCTTTATAATATTTCACATGCAAGCTATAATTAAGGCATAAGTAGTACACTTTCAGATATGATATTTCATTTATGTATTTTTGAAAATAATTTTTATTTAGTAGTGATAATAGCCACTCATATTTTACTTTAGCCAACACATGCACATTTTCCATAAATTAAATAATTTCATTTTAAATTTTGAAACATGAAATTATGAATGGATGAAATCACATGGCATATAACTTAACATGTTGGGGAAAGATTCAAAGTAATGAAAGCATGTATAGAAACTCACTTTACTTAAATCCTAAAGACATTCTTATAGAATAAGAAAAATTTAGAATAAATCAAAGTGAATTTCAAAATGACTTTTGTTTAGTTTGAAGTTTGATTTAATTTTGAAAAGGTGAGATGAGTTTTCTGTTCCTAACCCATTCCCACATGTGTTTTGTATTTTTTTAATTTTTAGACAATTAGATCCATTTTTATGTGTTGATTAGGTTAAGGTATGAATTAAGTAACATAATTAAACCTTACCTAGACCACCTTAGAAGAATTAACTAAATAATTATGAGCGAATGAGATGACATAAAACCCACCAAAAATTTAAATTTGTAATGCACCTAATAATGAAAATGCCTAATGCAATTTGGCTCATAATTAAAAGTTAATTAGGCTAAGAGGTTTAGCTTAAGTAATTTCAAAATACACTTTCACATTTATGAATGGGATTTCAATTTCCTTAATTGAACTTAGGTTATTAAACACCTAAGCATCTACCCAAGGTAGATTAATTAAGTTTTGGAACTTTTTAGAATTTTTTGAAAATTATTAAGGGGATAATTAATGAATTAACCCTTAATTAAGAGGAGATTAACGAGAGAAGAGGGGGTTTAGGGAATAGCTTGGGGAAAATTCTCCAAAATTATTCCATAAACCTCCTACTATGATCGGCCTTAATCATAGGGTAAATCCACTAATCATATCCTTATGCTTAATTACATGAAAGAGGTAATTAGGGAATGAAATAGCAACTTTCCCAATTAAATAAATCTCAAAAAAAAATTAGGAGGCGAGTCATCCCCTAAAATGAACCCTAGAAATTTGAGATTAATGATGACCTATTTAAAGATAACTAGCTAATTAAGATTCCCAAAGAAACCCAAATTCGATAAGAGTATTTCAAAATTCATTGAAATCATTTTTAAAATATTCTAGATGAAATTATCTTTTCAGATAATTTTTCCTTTTTTATTTTTTTATTTTATTTTAAGGAATTATGAATTTTTGAAGTTCTCTAGATTAATTAGAAATTAATTAAATATTTAACTAATCCCTGATTAATCCTCAGTTCACGGCGTGATGCATGGTAGCAGTAGTCAGTGTGCTTTACGCGTGTCACACAGTGATGGGGTGACTTAAACGACACATCCCAGATGGCGGCGGTGGCGCACACGCTTATATTCCTTGTCGTCTGATCAAAGATCGAATGGCTGAGAATCCCTTCAAAGTTTATAAAGGAAATAGATTACTGTTAAATAATCTCGTGTCCATCTCAAATGTGTGAATGGATGAGAATGATCAAGGATTAATGGAGATCCATGATCTGGGGAGTTTTAATCAATCGAGCGGTTGGAATTTGTACCCACACCATCTAAGCATAATTACAAACCTATCCAACATGGATTTCAAATTCCATGAACATTTATTTCATAAGGACCAACCTCCTAATCTAAGTGGTCCAAAATTCCATACTTCACCGAGGTGATCAAGGCTCGAGATCGGTGAGGTAGCTTCGTCAGTGGAGAGATGAAGGCCTTGAGATTGAGTGGATCAATGGATGGACCAACAGCACTTCACATGGGCTTCGGCTTTGGTTGAATTGATCCTCTCCTTACTATAGGAACACCAATGTGAGCTTGAGTGAGCTCAGATTAGTCTTTAGAAGAAGTGTGTAAGAGGAATTTAGAGGAAATCAAGTGTGGAGGAAGTTAGCAATTCACTCCCCTCCCTATTTTTTGCACTATGCAAAATTAGGAAAGAAAATTTAAATCCTCTCTAAGACCTTGGGAATGCTCTTTGATGATTGCTAAGGGTTCCTAGCCTTCAATCGACAAAGATGTGAATTAAATTTTCATTGAATTAGGGGGAGTATATCTCCCCATATGGCAATCAAATGGATGAAACATTCTTTGCCATTTTGATCCAATTGATGAGATTAGAGAGGTTGTTTAGGCTATTTTGAGTGTGCACATGGTTGGTTTGATCCTCAGAATGGATTGTCAACTTCCCATGTGCTTAATTTGAGCTTAAGAGGGAATTTGAAAATTTAATTTTGAGCTAGGTGGTCGGGTTTGGTATAGGGACAAAATGGGCTAACACAAACCCATTGGGTTGGGTGCACCACTCATAACTAAGTCCCCTTGAGCTTTTAGGAAAGCCTCAAGTGATTGAAAAGAGGGTATGACCAAAATACTCATGGGTTAGGCCAAAATTTGTTCTATGGCCAATGGGTAGAGTGGTCATTTTTTTATTTATCCACACATGTTGGGTATGTGGAGAAACAAGGTTTGGTTCATTGGATTTGGAATCAATTTGATAGGGTTTGGCTCATGTTGACCCATTTAGGTCAAAATGGGTCAACAAGTTGACTACTAGGTCAAATTAGGTCAAACCAATGGTTGGGTCAAGTTCATATGACCATTTGAAATTTTTGGTGGCTTTAGTTTGATTCAATTTGGTATATATTTGGTTTTGGCTCATATGACTTCATTTAGGTCAAATGGGTCAAGTTGACCTATTTGATTTAACCTATTTGAGGTAGGTCAAGTGTAGGTTTAGGTTAGGTTAGCAATATATGTGGATTAGTTTCTTTGTTTCCAATCAATTTGGGTTAAGTTCAATTTTGGCTCAACATGACCCCTTTAGGTCATGTTGGGTCTAAGTCATTGTTGGGTCTAGTTGGCCAATTGAGGCTTTGGTCAAGTTCCAGTGATTTGGGATTGACTTGAACCATTGGTTTCAATCAATTTTCTTAGATCAAGTTTTACATATTTTGACCCTTTAGGTCAAAATGGGTCAACTTGGGTCAAGTGGCCAATTGGGCTAGGTTAAGCTCAAATGTTGGCTCGTTCAAGTTCAAACATAATTCATGAGTGAAATTAGATTAGTGGTTTCAATCAATTTGGCCTATGGTGGAATTTTTCTATGTAAGATTTCATTTTAGGTTAAGTGTTGACTTAGTCAACCCTTGGTTTGACCTAATTTGATTGATTGATTGATCATCCCACGATGATTATTGATCATGGTGAGAGGGATATATAAGTTTGGTTCAATCCAATTTGGTTAGGATCAAATGTTGGCTCATAAGGGTACTTTAGGTCACTTTGGGTCAAGTGAGCCTAAGTGGGTCAAATGGCTTGGTCAAAGCTTGATTTGACATTTTTTGATCTTGTATATGGACTCATGATTGAAATATAAATCCATTTACAAGTGATTTGAAGTCAAATGGGTTTTGATCCATTTGAAAATTTCATATTCAAAGGAAGAATATGAAGGGGTCTTGGGTTTGATTTTTTATTTGGGTTTTGATTGTTTGATTGGAGTTTGGATTTATGTTTGGACTCATGATTGTAGGTTTTGATTGAACCATGAGAGAAAATCAAGAGTTTGACTTGATTTGAAAGAAATTTGGCTAACTTCAAGATTTTGACTTGAAAGGCTTAGATTTGAGCTTGATTTTAAAATTGGTTTTAATTGTTTATATTTATATTTATATATGTGAATATAAATGAGAATTTAAATTGATCATGAAAACTTTCAAGAATTTGAAGTGGTTTAATCATGATTTGGGTTAAATCGATTTAAGGGAATTTAAATGATTTAAGGAAATTTTAAATTGAAATTTAATTTTTGAATTGTATTTGATTGATTTATATTTATATTTCATTTTATATGAGAATATAAATGAGAATACAAATAAGTTTTGAAAAATTGATGAATTTGAATAGGTTTGATCAAGTTTAGGTTAAATCCACTAATGGAAAATTAAGGGATTTAAGGAATTTCAAGGATTTTAAATTTGGAATTTAATTTTGAGTTGGATTTAATTGATTTATATTTATATTTCATTTCTCATATATGAATATAAATAAATTTGAAAGAAAATTTGTTTGATTTGATTTTGGAATTTGAATTTTGATGGGTTTGAATTTATATTTCAATTATAAATGTGAATATAATGAGAATATAAATGGATCATGAAAATCTCAAAGATTTGAATAAGTTTGAATAATGATTTTGAATAAGTCCTTAAGGAAGATTAAGGACTTAGGAAAATTTGGACTTAGGAATTTTGATAAATTTTGATCATGGGTTTCAATTATAGCTTTCAATCATGGAATGGAATCATGGAATTGATTTGAGTTTGGAAAAAATCAAATAGAATTTATTTGGAGTTTGACTTGAAAGAAGGAAAGTGAGGAATGCTTTAGGCTAAGGGTAGGAAATTTCCTAACACCCCTAAGGCTTGACCTATTCCTATGGCTAACACTTCCATGTCTCTAAGGCTGGGTGGAGTGTCCACCTAATCACTAGATGTGTCTTAAGACTAAGGAACTCTTAAAGTCTAAGAGAGTCCTATGTCTAAGATGGAGGGTTGAGAGCTCATTCTAAAAATGAGATCAACAAAAGATGCCTAATAGGTGTGGTGTGACAAGGAACACCACATATTATGATCAATGACCATTGATGATCACAAGCACTAACATAAATAATATATCCTTAAATAAAAGAAAGAATCAGAGCTTAGTGCAATGTGGCTCTACTTATGTCCAAGACATAGAGAGAGGAGAATCCACTAAGTGATAGTGTGAACATTCCAGGAAGCGGGTTCAAGTCAGGAGGAGATGTATGGTTTGATTTGATTCAATCTCACTAAGGAGAGATCTCCATTGGGGGAGAGGGTTGAATTTATTTTAATTTTTATTAGTTTGAATTTTGGAGATGAACCCATGCAATGGGTTGTCTTGAATAGGAGCATGGAGGCTAAGACTTAGATTTTCCAATCCAAAGGGGCACTACTTAGTAGGACTAGCTAATGAAAAGAAAATGTGTTTTGGTATACAACAACTATCTAGGAAGAAAGCATAGTAGACTTAAATCCTTCAAGTAAAGAGTTCTTGTGGTAATCTAACAAGACAACATATTGAACCCAACCTAGGCACTATTGGGTGAATGCCTGGGACTTAGATCAACTCAAGGACAATCAAGGATTAATTTTTATTTTTAGTTTTGTTTATTTTGATTATGATGGATCCCATAGGTTTGTGATGAACTGCACTTAGTAGGAGCTACAAAAGCCTAGACCTAACTCAGATTTACTGATTCAAAGGGAGTAGTCTACCAACTACAAGGTAGGACTATCCAACCAAGGAAAAATGCCTTTTACAAGTCTTAAGAAGAAAGCATGGTGACTCATATCTTTCATAAATAAGGAACCATTAGGGTGATCAGTTTCTTTGGGAAATAAATCAAACCTGACCTAAGGCTGACTATTGAGTGAATGCCACTGGAGGACTTAGATCAGCTCAAAGATAGTGAAGATTAATTTCATTTTTAGATTTATATTATTTTGATGGATTCCATCGGTTTGCGATGGATCACCGAGAAGCTTATAGAAGCTATCTCAGATTCTTGAACTAAAGGGAATAGCTTCACGAATGGAGAACTATCCAACCAAAGGAGTGCCTTTTGGTTTGAAATGATCAATTGAAGGGAAGAAAGATCGGGGGCTCACATCTTCCACTAGAAAAGACCCGTGATCTCTTTGGGCAACAAATCAAAACTGCTACCATCGGTGCGATAATGCTAGAAAGAATGCATCATGGTCTTATATCTTTCAAAGCGAATACTATTGTGGTAACCTACTTATGGTAAAACAAATTGACTAGGTGACTATAGAATGAGTACCACGAGGATTCTCTCAACTCAAGTAGTCGCAATTCTATAAGGAGTTCTATGTCACCCTAAAGATAGGATACTTTGGGAAAAGGGGTCCTTTGGGGGCTTGAATCCTAATCCACAATCGAATTATTTTTTATTTGTTTGATCATGGACTCTGTTAGTTTATCATGGATCAAGCTGAGAAGGAGCTTATATCGGCCCCTATCTGTTCTTGAACCAAGGGAGAATTTGCGCATCCACTGGACAAATTTTCCAACCACAGGGGTGATTACTAGGAAAGGGGAACTGTTCAATCCAAAAGTAACTCAGGTAGTGTCTAAATGGTGTTGTAAAGGACTTGATCTAAATAGAGTGCCCACTGGGAATGGGGCTAGTAAGGGCTTAATCTGACACCCCAGAGAAAATGACATGGCTAGTCATACATCTCATTGGTATTCAGTGTCCAACTCAAGGAGAAAGCATGGGGACTCATATCTACCAAGAGTGGTGTACTCATCGGGTGAGTCACTATCAGCATAGTGAACATCAACCAACCTAAGGTGCACTGGGTTTGCAATAATCTGAAAAAAATTGGGACTCACATCCTTCTATAATAGAATCTCTGGGATAGTCTATCTTGACAAGTGCTATCCAACCTAGGGTGACTCTTGATTGAATGCCGGGGACTGATGTCAAAAGTAGTCAAGAGGAAAGGAGCATCTGGTGGACTTATCTTAAATCTCAAATATACTCAACCTAGTTAGAACATGATGGCTAGTTTAAGAAGAAAGCACGGGGACTCACACTTTCTTAAATAAAGTAAACCATGAGGTAGCTTACTGGATGGGTAGTGAAGCCTACCATACTAACAAGGCCCTCATTGGTTTGCAATAGTCAATATTAGAAAGAAAGCACGGGGACTCACATCTTCCAACAAATGACCATTAGGGTGACAATAGAGGTAGCATGTAGACTCGACCTAAAGCAGCTAATGAGTGAGTGCCTTAGGGGGCTTGCTCCCACATCAAAATAGCTCGAGATAAATAAATTTGTGTTTGTTGCTGTGTATGTGTTAAAAGGAATAAGATGCCTCTGAGGGATTCTTACACCTACCCTAGAACAGACTAGAGAATTATAAAATGATTCCATGGATGGCAACAAGAGTTCCCACTAAGAAAAAAAATCGATTGGGTTCTCTCACACCTCTCTTAGTTATGCTAATCAAAATAGGATGCCTCTTGGGTTCACTTATACCTATTCTAAATGCATCAGGAGATTGTGTTTGTGTTGTGAAAGAGGGATAGGATGCCATTGGGGGACACTTATGCCTACCCTAAACATCTGGTGGATTCAGGAAAGCAAACAACACTTCAAAGAAGGTAAGATTTGATGAATGGAATCAGATTTTGTTATTTTATTAATGAATTATTTTCAAACATGATTTGTTTCATGGGTAATATTTCTTTAGTTAGATTAATTAGAAGCGTCCCTTTACAATCAATAAGTTGATAGATCCTCCTTAGTAGGCCTTCTCTATGACATAGGCCTCTTAAGTGGGTTCAAACTTACCTCCCATGTTTTGGGCAATTAGTCTCCTTAGACTAACACAAGTTCTCCTACTAGAAGACCTGGAATTATGAGCTTGTATGAATCATTTTGCCTTGCACAACTTGAGGTTCGGCATGCCCATACTTTCCTCCAAACCTTCAACCTCTTCTAGCCATAACTTTGCATTCTACTTTGCAATGATCTTGTTATCCAATGCTATCCTTAGTGAAGGGAGTTGAACTTCTAAGGGAAGAACAACTTCGGACCCAAACAATAAGGAAAATGGGTGGGTTGGAGTTGGTATGTGGTGTGGTAGGCCCACAAGGCTTCAACCAACTGCTCATTCCACTATCTTTTATTGTCATCAAGAGTCTTCTCTAGTATATGGGTGAGAGTTTTGTTGAATGCTTCTACTAGGCCATTAGCTCTAGGGTAGTAGATGGTGAAGTATCTTCAATCTATATCATGCCTTCTGGCAAAGCTATTGATCTTCATGCTTTTGAATGCAGTACCCTATCGAATATAATTCATCGAGGCACCCGAACCTCTATATGATATGGTTCTTGAAAAATTGAAGCACATGCTGAGCTATGACCTCTCTGAGTGAGATGGCTTCCTCCCACTTGGGAAAGTAGTCGATGGTAGCTAAGATGAATCAATTCCCCTTCGAAGAAGGAGGATTGATCGAACCTACAATGTCAGTACCCCAACACTCAAATGGCCATGAAGCTAATGTAGGGTGTAGAATGTTGGGTGGTTATTGGAGGACCACACTGCACCGACAGATGGAATCTAGCTACATCCATGTAGTATAATCATCAAGGATAGTAGTATCCAAGTCTTTTAATCTTCATCTTCATCTTCAGACTGGATTGATGAGCTCCACATAGACCTGAGTGTACCTCAGTTACAATGCCATGGGCTTCATGTTTGTCTAAACAACATTACCACATATGGCCAAAGGACCAACGGTACAGGGTGCCATCAACAAGAGCATAGGAGATAGCTCTTTATTTCACCTGATGGGCTTGTGATTTCTCTTTAGGTAGTTTCCAGTGTTCAAGTAATCTATGAATGGTTTCCTCCAATCTAGCTCCTTATCCATTTTGTTAACGATAATCTCCTCTTCAAGAGAAAGTCTTCGATGAGTTCAGAATCAATAAGGAATAGAACTTGTCTATTTTGGACCCTTATTGAAATGGACTCATCTTCCGAACATGCCAACTCTTTAGAAAGTTTGGCCAAAGAATCTGCCACAATGTACTCTGCTCAAGGAACCTTGTAGATAGTGACTTTTAGAATCTAGGCCAACAGCTTCATGGTACACTCGTAGTAATGATAAAGCTTAGGCTTGAGAACTTGGTAGGACCCGACAATTTGGTTGATGACCAACTGAAAATCACCAAAGATGTTGATGCTTTTGACGTTGATGGTGATGGATAACTCCAAAATGATAATCAAAGCCTCATACTCAGCTTCACAGTTGTTGCATGGATTGGACAGATGATATGAGAATCTCATCACATCGTGGTCAGGAGTTAATAGGATGGATTCCTACCTCTGCCTTTCATGGAAGAGTAGATCATGGTTCTTCTCCTTTTTGAAAGGAAGCCACACCATCAAAATATATCTCCCAATGGTGAATGCTAGTGTCCCCTAAGTTCATGATTTATTCATTGGTGAGGTCATCACTAAGCGAAGAATCAGCAGGAAGCGGGTGTGCTGCTAAGAAATTTGCTAGTGCCTATCCTTTCACAGCACGGAGGGGTACAAATGTAATACTGAATTACAAAAGATACATGGACCAACATGCCAACCGTTTAGATAATATCAGTTATTTCATGAGATACTATAGTGGATTGGTTCTTGGAGTAAAGTTTACCTTATGAGAGAGCATGTAATGATGTAGCTTTTGGGAGAGCTAAGCAATATTTCTCCATGTTGGCTTCGTTTAAGAGGATGTGAATCTGCTATGCTTTCTTCTTGAATTAGCCTTCATGCACTAACTAGGGCGAGTATATTTGAGGTTTAGGATAAGTCCCAGATCAGATGATGGCTGGGGTAGTAGAGCATTATACTTCCCTTCATCATTAGTTTGGGCCAATAAAGAGCCAAGGGAGTTATCCAATGCAGCAGTGTAGATGATAAGTGGCTTGCCCAAGATAGGGGCTGCTGGAACTGGCGGCTTCACCAAATATTGTTTGATGTCTTGAAATTCATGCTGGCACTTGTCATCCCACTTGAACTTAGCACCCTTTATGACAAGTGCTAACAATGACTTACATCTCCTCGATAGATTGGAGATAAAGCACCTTAGATACACCAACCACCCTTGGAATGATTTGAGTTGAGTTAGACTTTTAGGGGGTTTGATTTCTAAGATAGCTTTGATCTTTTCTGGGTCTATCTCTATTCCCCAATGTTAGACAACAAACCCAAGGAACTTCCCTAAAGCTACTCTGAATGCACACTTCAGGGGGTTCATTTTGAGATTTAATTATCTTAATTGTACAAAAACTACTCTCAAGTCAAAGAGATGGTATCCCTTTTCTTTACTTTTGATAACTAGATTGTTGACATAACATTCTACTTGATGATGAATAAGTTCATCAAAAATCTGAGTCATGGCCTGCTGGTAAGTACCACAAGCATTTTTAAGGCCGAAGGGCATGACCTTATAATAATAGATTACGATCGGGGTTCAAAAGGTAGTATTCCTCTCTCTCATTCGGGGCCATCTTAATTTGGTTGTAGCCAGATGACCCATCCATGAAAGAGAATATTACATGAAATGAGGCAATGTCCACCATTAACTCTAGTATAAGAAGTAGAAATTCATCCTAGGGACATGCCTTATTTAAGTCCCTGAAATCGACGCATATGAATTTAGTCATTCTTCTTTTTAACTGGGATGACACGGGCTAACCAGGTATGGTATTTTTCTTCCCTGATAAAGCCAACATCAAACAATTTCTTGACTTCAAAAATGACCAATTGTTCAATTTCTAATCACATGTGTCTAGGAGCTTGCTTGATAGGGTTAGCGTTAAGGTCTATTACTAGTTTGTGGACTGCTACATTAGGAGATAATGTGGGCATCTCTTCCTAGCTCCATGCAAAGCAGTCCTTAAATTCAGTCAATAGCCTAACTAAGTCATTTGTTTCTTCTTCATTCAAAAGAGAATTGATGTATGTGAGTCATGGATCTTCTTCTATCCTGAGGTTGATTACTTTGAGCTCATCGATGGTTGAATTGATTTCTTCTTCAAATTCTTGAGGTGCATCTTTGATTTGAAGATCATCAGGATCATTTGAAGTTTCTAAACACACCTCCTTATAAGAGTTAGTGTGGTTTAAGAAGATCTATCAGACTCCAGATGATTGGTGACAACTAAGCAGTAATCATCATCATCGACTAGACCCATTATACTAAATCCTAGTCCTAGTCTTGATTGTGCATCCTGCCTTCGTTCACCCACAACTTCTCAAAATACCGACTTCTGTACCATGTGTACAGAATCAAACCTTTCTTTGCAAGATTATGAACACAAAGCGAGCACCAATCAAAAGGTAATTCCATTAAATCTTTATATGAATTATCCTCAAGTTCTACATCTACTTCTTGACTTTAGGATGATGATCCCAATAGGAATATCTTTGGCTTGACATCTATGGAAGATCTAGGGCTTCCTTAATTACCAAACCCATTACTTTTTAAGAAGAAAGTGGGGTTAGAGCTAAGGTTCCCAACTGCTGCCTAATAGTTTTACATAATCCTAATTTGAAACATTTATGCTTTTCTTGGAGGCCTGGTCTTTGTCAATGTCTAGCTTGAGTGTCACCTCCAATGAGACTAACTGAGAGGGGTTGGCTAGTATGCTAATCACATGAGACTCATCCTCCGAGCTGAATTCTAAGCCAATGTGAATAGTAGGAGTACATCTATGAACTAGAACATAGCCCCTATTGGTTGGTCACCAACCAGGGGGTCTACTACCTCTGGAACTGCCTCTGTATGTACCTCTACCTCTACCTGGTGGAGGTCGAGTCATCCTACCCATATGTCCATATGGTGGAATGAATTATGGGTGGAATGTGGCATGTGGCTCTACCTCTTCCTCGGTGTCCCTTTCTCACTCACTTGTACTTTTTTTTCTTTTCTTTTTTTTCTTTTTTCTTCTTTTTCTTTTTCTTTTTATTTAATATTAAAATTTTGGCCAAGTTCACAAGAATAGATGTTTTGATTTTGAGGAAGATAGTAGATATCCTCATATATCTTGACCTCTCTAATTGACAATGGCCTTTCATCTCCTTCAACATAGTATTCGATTCCATCTCTTCAAAACTTAATGCATTGATGAAGAGAGGATGGAACCATCTTATTCTGGTGTATCCAAGGCCTACCGAGCAAAGCAATGAGAGATGTATTCAAATCAATTATATAGAACTTGGCTTCAGTCTTGCAGTCACCTATTTCCAAAGTTAACACTATGGAGACTAAAGCCCTCTCGCCCTGTTCATTGAATCCTCTCAACATCATCCGATCTCCTTAGACTTCAGAGATTTCAATCCTCAAATAGGCAATGGTTTTCAAGCACATAATGCTCACTGATGCGCCTGGATCAACCAACACCCTAGAAAGTCTGAATCTACCCATATCTACTATGATGTAAAGGGACAATCATATTTGTGGATCAAGAAAGGCCTTGATTAATGATTCCCTCATTTCTTTGGATAGGATAAGGGCATCATATATACTTAACTTAGCTAACAACTTTCTTAGGTGAGCAAGGACATTATAATCAACTTTGGGCTAATCCTCCATAAGCATATCCATATATGGAGCATCCTGTGGAGGGACTATTTGCTCATTAGTACCAATGACTTTCTTTTCCTTATCTTGAGGTGCTGCCTGAGGAAGTAAAACCTTGCCACTGCGGAGGTTAGCTTTAGTGATCTTTTGTGTGTTAGTGGAAGATTCTAACTACTCGTCAGACATACCTACAGCTTCTCCTATAAGACCCTCAGAATCAGATAATTCCAAGTATATCTCAAGAGGTGAACCCATATTAATCAGAATAGGAAAGTCCATATCTGAATTAGAAAGAGGATGATCGAAGTTGTTATAATTATTAAGACTTGAAAAGTTTTCTAAAGGAGTAGAATAAGATAAATCTTCAGAAGTGGCACATATGTAATTCAAACTAGCTTTCTTCCTTAATTTCTTATATTTAAAAGGAGGTACATGGTAGAAATTTAGTAAAGTAAGTGGGGTGAGGGATTTGATGCCCTCATCCGCTGATACAAGATCTCTACTAGAAGAAGAACTAGGTAAAGTAGGAATGTCAGCTGAAGTAGTAGCAATGGTGGGTGGACTTGGTCGTGGTTGCGCTTACTTGATTATCAGAAAGTTTGCACGCCCGCTTGAGCTCTACTTCCCCAAGTTATCTTTGGCAACTTGCAAACCTTCATTGATGTTGGAGGTTCGAGCTACCTCAGGAACCTGTAAAGAAAGTTTCTTGATTTTAGAAATAATATTTTTAGAGGTTCGATATAAAGAGATATTCCAACCTTCTTTATTTTCAGAGGATCACATGTATCCCTAAGGATTACCCTAGTAGAACTGGATGGTTGTTCTACTAGATATTTCTTATGGATAACTATAGCGCCTAACTTGTAGCTATGCTCAAGCCAATCCTTAAATGTAAAGCACTTAAAAAAAGTCTTCATTGAATCATTGGGAAGTTTGGCATACCAATCAATGATATGCCTGCTAGACTGCTGATAAAGAGATGGAACAATAATGCATCATTGCCAAATTTAAATAGCTAGCCCTAAAGTGCTATATGTTTGAGGGTTCCCACTATCATCAAAACTTTTGGAAGAAGGAGGCACGAAACCCATTAGGATATTGGATAGCATCAAATTCCTCTAGGTAGGGTATACCCTTTAGAACTGATGAACCACCTCGGGCTTACGCCAGTGCTTCCTTTACTTGTATTTCCATCACCAATTTGATGTCTTTTCTTTATGGAAGTACTATCCACTACCTTCCTATGCAAACTAGTACTGCCCTTCTCTACTAGAGGCAAACTCATGGGTTGATCCAGGACATGCAATAACTCAGGTTGATTAGTCTCCATATGGTAAGTTGTATGCTGGGCTTGATTCAGTAAACACCTACGCTAACAAATCTTCAACTCTCCTTCTCATCCTATCAATCTACTCATCTTCTCTTGAGTTGTTGAAGGTGTTGTTGTTGAGTCTGTTTGGTAGCAACACCTTCCGAACTATGATGATTCTGAAGGAGGGAACCTCTAGTATCAGCCATGTGAATGTCTGCCGAGTCTTCCAACAAATCATCCTTGTTGGGGTCAAAGCTAACCTTCTCCGTTTCAAGGTCAGACCAATCATACCTTAGGATTTCTTTCTTTTTAGTAAAATGTTATTCCAAGATATTATCCAAGGAGCGATCTAACTATGCCGACACAAATACTCATGGCTGACTTGTGGTGGGATTATGCTCATTTACGGAGATACACTTGACCTATTCTGCTACTGGAGTGCTAATCCTATGAGGGCTTCACTCAATGGAAGACACATGCTCATGACTATCAACTATTATGGTGAGTGCCATATGGGATCTATGGGGACAATAAAACCTCCCTTCCCCTTCCACCACCATATCCATGTCGATGGGTGATGGTGGTGGTGGTATGACTACAATGTTGTGGGGTTGCCACTCCTTTTTCACTGCAACTAAAGTAGGAAGTCGAGCAGGAAAACTCGCCTTCATCTCAGTTGATAGAGTAGATGAAGTGGGATTCCTTGCCACCGGATCATCACTGGGGCTTTCTTCTCCCCTGATGCTTCTCTCATAGCTTTGGGTGGAATGATAGAAGATGGAACCTGAACTGCTGATAACGAACATGGAGTAGAGCAGTATGGTGGAGACAACACTAACTCTCTCATGCAGGGGTTCTCCTCCTATGATGGGTGGTGCCAGTCAACACAATACTATCGGTGTGATTGACATAAGTAGCACACCGATCAGGGAAATCTATGAGGGTCGGAGGCTGCTAACTTCCTGGCATATCTTTGTCTTTCTTTGCTAGTGATGTGAACTGATGCTCGGGCCTCTCGGCCTCTCATGGATGCTCACCTACACTCGAGGAAATGCAAATCAAACTAGGCATTGGACTTTGTCCATAAGCATAACTTGGCATAAAACTATCCTGAGGATAGCATATGACCTTATCTATCGATTGATGTCTTATAATGAACCAGGAGGAGGTGATCGTAATCCTCCGACATCTTCCTCTCCTTAGAACTAGAAAGGGATGAAACTTGTTCGGTAAGCAAAGGAGAAAACTTTTTGGGTGTTAGATGCTATCTCTATCTCCTTATAATACACATGTACCATTTGATCTTGTGGCTCTATGTGGCACTAGGTTATAGGTGCGCAATATGGGAGCTAGACCCTACCTCAAGGTAAGAAAGACTATCCACAGCGATAGCCTTCCCCTTAGAGGAGGCCAATGAGTGTAGCCCACACTTGATGGGAACAACCGGTGTGTGGTGTAGAAACCTCTATAGCCTTCCTCTTATGAGGAAACTCAAAAGGGCATCTTAATCTGATGATTGGATTTTCCTAGCCACCACATTTTTGATAGTGGTGACTCACAAGTAATTGCCCTCAAATCCTCGAAAATGTAGTAAATGAGCAAAATCAGTTTGGGGGAGGCTAGCTTGATCCAAGAAAATCCATCCGAGGGAAGATGAACACATACTTTTGTGAATCCATCTATATTATCACTAAATGGACTAGGTTGAAACTAAACTGGAACTCTGTAATTCTTGAAAACAAATTCAAATCAAATTTTGGTATTCTACTGGATTTTTAAATTTGATTTTGAGTTTGAACCCACACTCAACAATTTGAATATGTTAAGTGGGGTTCATTGAATTTGAGATTTGAATAAATTGGAGAGATTTTGAGTTCATTTTGAGTTTAGAATCCACATTCAACAAATTTGTGTATGTTGAATGGGTTCATGTATTTTGGAGAGACTTTTGATGCTTCCATTGGTTCATATTTGAATTTTATTTTATGTTTGGGGACCCTTTATTTAACAAATTTGAGTATGTTAAATAGAGGGTCAATTGATTTTCTTTTAGATTTGATTTTGGGGTTACTCATTTAGCAAATTTGGGTATGCTAAATGAGATGTTTGAAAATAATTTTCTTTTTGCTTGTTTGCCCATGATGTATATCATGGGTGTATTTAGAAATGGAATCTTTACTTAGCAAATTTGTGTATGCTAAATAAAGCCCAAAAATATTTAATTTCTATTTTGATTTTGAAAATGGGATCTTTACTTAGTAAATTTATGTATGCTAAATAAAGCACAAATGTGTTTGATTTTTTTTTTAAAATGGGATCTTTACTTAGCAAATTTGTGTATGCTAAATAAAGCCCAAATGTGTTTGATTTATTTTGGTTTTTGAGATCTTTACTTAGCAAATTTGTGTATGCTAAATAAAGCTCAAATGTGTTTGATTTTTTGTTTTGGTTTTGAAGATGGGATCTTTACTTTTTTGTATGCTTAATAAAGCCAAATGTGTTTTAATTTTGTTTTAATTTGTGTTATTTTGAAAAGGGGATTTGTTTAACAAATATGGTGGGTTAAATAGAATCAATTTCTTTCAATTTTCTTTCTAAAATGAAACTCTCATTTGACAAATTTGGTATGTCAAATGGAATTCAAAGGTATTTTGATTTTCATGATTTTTTGCAAAGAGATTTCCATTTAACAAATTTGGGTATGTAAATGGAAGTCAATCATATTTTATTTTGAAAGTTAAAATTTTGTGTGTGTGCTTTTTTTGAAAAGAAGAAAACTCCAACTTAACACATGTGGAATGTGTTGAGTGGAGTTTCAAATGGTGTGATTTTATTTGAAAATGAAGCCTCCATTCAACACATTTGGATATATTGAATGAAGATGCTTACTTTTAAATTTGTGCTTTTGAAAAAGAAAAGAAACTCCAACTCTAATACATATGGAATATATTGGGTAGAGTTTCAACTTTATGATATGAGTTTATTTGGAAATGAGATCTTCATTCAATAAATTTGGGTATATTGAATGAGGATTCTCACTTTCAAATATGTGCTTTTGAAAAGGAAGAAACTCCAACTTCAACATATGTGAGATATATTTAGTGGATTTTCAATTTTATGAAATGATTTTATTTGGAAATGAAACCTCCATTCAATAAATTTGGGTATGTTGAATGAAGATGTTCATTTTCAAATATGTGCTTCTTCAAAAATGATTTTGATTTTGGTTTTGAAAAGAACCTACCTGTAACAATCCTGATAATTGTTAGATGGGGTTGAGTTATATATTTTATGAAAATTTTTGTGTAAGTATTTTATTATGTGAACTTTGGGAAAGTGCTTTTAAAAAGCAATATTTTTTAAAGGATTTATTTTTCTCATTTGTGGAATGAACCTTACCTAACCATAGAGATGGTAAGAAGGTTCAAAAAGGTCTTTATTCATTTCTTTCGATTAAATTTTATTTTTACCTATTGGGGGACCCAACAGGGGTTTTAAGACCTACATGGAATGAGGTCCTAAAACCTAAAGGATGTTGGCTAGCTTAGCTTAAGAATGAAATAAGCTAAGTGCCAATGGAAAAGAAAGATAGTATTGGACTCATATGAAATACAAATCCACTATTGATACTTGGAGATAATGATCATTTACCAAAGTTGGAGAGAGGAACATTCCCCAGCAGTGTTGCTAGAAAAATATGTGGTGTTTATTTTTCGTAGATAGGGGACACCACGTAGACCTTAGGGGGGTACTTATTGAGGTGATCGGGTATGAAATTGAGGAATAATGTACTATCTTGATAAATGAAGTCACCATCCTACAATAGACCTAATCACTTGATAAGGACTCCTAAGGCTGATGGGTCTTCAAATGTACCATAGATCTTTCCCCTACTTTACATGGAAAAGTAAAGTAGGGTTTTTTTTAAGCCAGGTTTGTTAAGTTCCGAATGGAGGCAAGCCCCCATAGTTAATTACATCTTAAGGAATGAGTTTCCTTAGGAATACTCTCGATTAAGGTAAATGATCATTATCTCCAAAGATTTCAAAGATAGGACTATCAATCAATTGATTATTTTTAGAAAATGAAGTGGGATTGATTAAAAATGAGAGAGTTATTATTGAAACCAAAGAGAGAAGAGTAGGGGATGCTCATGATACTAAGAAACCTAGTGAGTATCCCAAACTATCCTATGGTTGGGCTTTATATTTTTGAAACTGAGAAGAATTATATGTTTGAGTTAAGTTTTTATTAGAAATCTAGGACTTACAATTCCATAATACAAGATTGTAGAAATGCCTAAGAGGTGAGGATTTATGGTTGTAGCTCCAAAGAGAAACAATAACCCATGATCTTAAATCTAGGGAGCTTCAACATAAGTTAAAAGCGTGACTTAAATCTAAGCGATAAAATGGGCGTATGGTTTACCTCCACAAGAGAGGATAAATCACCTAACTGTTGGACTTAAAACACATGGGGGGCTGCCAACTAACTCCTCTAGGATTTTAAATATGTGTAGGAAAGTCATATGATTTAAAAGATGGTTAGGCTATTATTTATTTAGAAGAAAAACTAAGTCCTTAAACTCACTCCCTAAGAGACTAGATCATGAAGGGCGTGAATAATGACCTAAATCTAATGCAAATTATTTCAAATTTTTGGACATTTTTATTTGACATAGGCTATGGGATTTTATATGCTTAATGCATGAGAAAATTAGCTATGGGCCAAAATCATAAAGAAGGAGGTGTGTTTCCACCATGGCTCTCAAAGGTCAAGCCATTTTCTCTGTCAAAGGTGGAAGCCCTCCATTGGCAAGAGTGAGACAATATGATTTATGCATGATATGAGACATACAACATCCAACTAATGGGGTTGCTAAATCTTTTATTATCTTCATTTATGTCTTAGGCTTTAGGTGTGGTTATGAATTATTTAGTTTAATTTTGAATTGATTAATTCGATAGAAAATTTATTTTTTCCTAAGAGCCTAATCGCATCCAGGCCATTCAACACTCATCAAATAATTAAAATACATGGAAAATCATGCCATCCTAATTGCACAATCATAAATGTAACATCAATCAATTTATAAAATCAGTGTAAAAGAATAAGAGGCTGATGTGGTCGGGTTTCACCACACAACCCAAAAAGAAATGTGGGTAGCCAAGCTCTACAATTATACATCCCAGTATAATGAAAGAATAAATTACAATTATGAAGTGACAAGTGTTATGGGGGTCTTCATTCTTCATCCTCCATTCTTCACTCCTTGTCCTTCATTCCTTCATCTTGGTTTGCTCCATTTCTTTCTTTTGGTTTGACTTGGGATGTAGTTTGCTCCAAGGCCTCACATGGTATATAAGTTATGGTCTTATAACCAATGTTCACCTTAGTCCCCATAACACTTATCCTAATCCTAATGCAAAAATCATATTAAAAGGGAGAAAAGTAAATCTAGCAACACCTACAAAATAAATGTTAGCTAAACACACCATACAACCCAAGCAGTTATAGGAATAATTTGGACTTTGTACCCCACACATGGGTAACCAAGCCCACCTATCCTAATTTGGGTTATGCTTAGGGGTATAAGCAACCTGCATAGCAAAAAAGCATTTATATTCTTATTACGCACTGCTTAAGCACAACCCCCTACAGAAAGCATGATTAGGCTAAAATTGGCCTAACATCTAGACTACACACATACACCCTAACATCCAGTCTAAAATAAAATATCATAAAACTAAACATTCATCAAATTATGCATTGCCCTAACCTAAAGCTAGAAATGGAGACTTAGTCTAATGTGCATCATTAAAGCTTGTGTGGTATGTCTAGCTAGGCTATAGAGTTATGATTTGCTATGTTTGAGAGGTTTAATTTATAAAAGGTTGATTTCTCTTTAAGTAGTTTGTTGATTCAGGGAATTTTACTTAATGTTTTCTCTTATTTCATGTAACCTACACTTAGCAACTAAGTGTTATAAGGTGAAGAAAGTGAGGGAGAGTATCTCTTTTATCCATACCTTAAGTAATTTCTAAGGTAAATTGATTGATGAATTTCCTTTAGTGAATGGTTTATTGTGTGTTTTTGTTAACCCTAAGTTTAGATTCGCTCTAAATATCCCTATTCAATAAGAAAGGCATCTTAGGATTAGTTAGGGTGGATTGCATCACATAACACACACCCTATCATTTCTTTCCGCCATATAGACCATGCATATGAATAATCCTAAGCATACATATACATGCAATGAAAATCTTAGCACACTTTGATGATGAATGCAAAGAGATGTGATTTGAAAATTTGGATATTCCATTTTTAATTAGATCATTAATGCCTGTCTTTGTTATGTCGAAAAAAGGGATTTTTCATCCATTAGCTAAATGCACATCCGTATGTATAAAATTTATAAGTGAGTACATCACCATTATTTTCTACACCAGGGGCGTAAGGTATAAGAACAACTTAGGGATACCTAAAGCCTCGCAGCCCCAGGATGTCTAGACTAATATACCACTTTTCTTAGATACATATAAATGTACAAAAATTACCAAATGGATAAAGAATCATGTAAGAGATTATGTTTTATTTGGTTGTATGATTTACATGTGTAATATGAAGGTCCTTCCTAAGTCTTAATATAGAGATGCATAGGAATATATCTAGGCAAGTGTTGTGTTCTTTTCAAATGAACTATACACTTGCAAATCCTATGTGAATCTATGTTAAGAGAAGGAAAGAGAACTTTATAATACACATCTTATGCTATCATCACATGAAAGCTTATAAATATTTATAACTAGCATCACTTCATTTATAATCTTTGATTTATAAGTTTTTTAAAAAATGAGTTTTGGTTTAATAGTGATAATAGCCACTCATATTCTTAATTTTAGCCAACATATGCAATTTGACAAAAAAGGAACATTTTACTTAATTAATTTTTTTAAAACAAATGAATGCATGATTTCATATGGAAAATGATATTTAGCATGATTGGAAAGAAATAAAGGAATGAAAGCACATGACTTCATTCATCCTAATTAATTCCTAAAGATAATCACATAAAATTAGATCATTTAAAATTAATCAAAAGTCTTTAAGGAGATTTTTATCTTTGAATTTGATTTGACTTAGGAAATATGCGAAGGGTTTGCTAGTCCTAACCCATTCCCCCATGTGTGAATTGGTTTGGTTTAATTTAGAATAATTAAGTTGATTTTATGTTTTGATTAGGTTAAGGTATGAATTAAATCTATTAATTACCCTTTACCTTTACCACTTTAACATAATTATCCAAGTAATTATGGGCCAACATATGATATGCAACCACATGGAAATTAAATCAACAATCCACCTAGGAAATGGAGGGGCCTAATGGAATTGGCTCATAATTATTTGTTAATTAAGCTAAAGGGTTTGATTAAGTACTTTTATAACCCTCCTACACATGTAGTTTGATTATAATTTCCTTTGGAATTCTCTAAGGTTATTGAACACCTAAGAATCTACCCAAGAATTGAATGATTTAGTTCTGGAATGATTTGTTTTAGAGTTTGATTAATTAAACTATTTAACAAAGTTAATAAGCCATTAATTAGTTGCAAATTGATTAAGTGTTATCCAAATGAAATAAACTTAAGGGAAAAAATTGAAAAAGAGGTCCTAGTCTCATTTCCTATGTCCATTCACTATTTCATAATGATTAACCAACTTAATTAATGGATTCATTACTATAACATACTAATTAATCTTTTAATTAATTAAGAGGGATTAAGAATGAAATAATCAATTCCCCTAATTAATCAAGTAATAAATTCTAAGAAATTATGGGTGGTAGAGGTCATCCCACTAATCAAACTCAGAATGTTTGGATTTAATTGCAAAAGTAATTAGAGAGTAATTAGCTTAATTTCATTTCCAATAACACCTAAATTGAGTTAATATCACTATTCAAAATTAATTGATTTTAATTTTCTATTATTCTCCTCTGAATTACCTTTAAAATGAGTATTATTTATATTTTTTTTGGATTTTTCTACAATTAGTTATGAATTTTGGAAGTTTCACCATTAAAATTAGATTAATTAAGCCTAATTAAACTCCAAATCTCATCGAGCCATGTGGCGGCTGACACGGTGTGCTTTCCATGTGGCACGATGGGATTGGTTATTTAAATTATCACATTCGTCGATTGAGTTAGTTGGTGGCAGATTTTCTTTGCGGGACATTCATTCTATGATAGGATGACCAAGATTAATCCTGTAGTTTAGGAGAAAATCAAAGAGATCTAAAGCATGATTTGATGAGGACCATCCATCCAATCACATGAAATGGATGGTTTGTGATCTGTCTCCTCTCGAGCGGTGAGAGACAGATGCCGTCCACAGATCGTCGCTCGAATCGAGCTCACCCGAGCTCGAATAGAGCTCAAATTCATCCCACACCTTCAAGGAAGCACAAGTAACACATCTAACAGTGGAGATCACGTGACATAATAATTTCCTTCATAAAGGACTAAGAAAATTTTTCTCTATGGTCTGTTTTAATGTCTTACCTCACTGGAGCTTGTGACCGGTGGTTCCAATAATTGAGGAAGCTTTATTTGGATGAAATGAAGCCATGTTGAGCCGCACGAGCTTTGATTCGATGTAGTTAGCTCAAAAGACCAATCCACAACATGTAGGTGATCGACTTCTATCAAACTCTTAACTCCAATCATCGGGAAGCTTGGGATTCAATTCATTTCAACTCACCTTGGTCCAAGGATGGTGTGTGCAAGGTTAATTACACTTTGGTTAAGGATTGAGTGAGTTGAGCTTAGGATTGATCTCTCTGGTAAAACTAGAAATGTAAAGCAAAAGCTTCGAGAATGGCTTAGAAAAGCTTGGGGAGGCTTGATTAGACTTCGAGCTATTAGAAATGAATCTCTCTCTTTGAGTGAGAATGAGGGGAGTATATTTCCCCCCTCCTTAGATCAGATGGTGGATGGCTGATTTTCCATTTTGGCTCAATGGCTTGGATTGCCTAATTAGTTTTAGCTAGAAAATATCTCACATGGGTCATTTTAGGTTGAGGAGTGAGGGAGAGTGGCTACCCATGTGATTGGTGAGTGAATTTGGTGAGCCAAGTGTCCAAAGGTAATTGGGGAGGTTAGTTTGGCCTCCCCTTGGGTCATGCCAAACCAAACCCAAACCCCAAACAAAAAAATTGAACCCAAACCTAAATAATCCCAAACCTTAATCCCAAACCTTAAAACCTAAACCCAAATCTAAATCGTAAATAGAAAACCCCAAATTTTAAACTAACCTAAACCCAAATAAAACCTAAACCTAAACTAAATAGAACTTAAAACAAAATAAATAAAAAATCTAAAACAAAATAAAATAAAATAAATATAATAAAATAAAAACATAAACTAAAGCCTAAACATAAAGAAAAACCTAAAAAGAAAATAAAATAATAAATAAAAACCAAATTAAAATAAATTAAATAAAAACTGAAATTAAACTAAAAAAAATAAAAAACCTAAATAAAATAAAAACTAAACCTAAAATAAAAATAAAATAAACCAAAAATAAAATTAAATAAAAACTAAATAAAGACCTAAACCGAAAAAACAAAATAAAAAAATGAAACCTGAAAATAAATAAAAAATAAAACGTAAACCCTAAACTATAAAAACAACTAAACTAAATTGAAAATAAAATAAACCTAAACTAAAATAAATAAAACCTACCTAAACTAAAATAAATTAAACTAGCTAAACTAAATAAATAAAATATATTAAAAATAAACCTAAACCTAATATAAAAAATAAAACTTAAAAGTAAACCTAAAATAAAAACTTAACCCTAAACCATAAAACCAAAACTAAACTGGATAAATAAAATCTAAAATAAAATAAATAAATAAACTTAAACCTAAATTAAATAAAAAAAATAAAATAAAATAAATACCTAAAAAAACTAAACTAAACCTAAAAAATAAAGTAATATTAAAATTAAAATTAAACTAAAATAAAAGAAATAAAAACCTAAACTAAATAAATAAAATAAAATAATCCTAAAAATAAAAAATCTAAATAAAATAAAAACTAAACATAAAATAAAAATACAATAAACCTAAAATAAAGTAAATTAAAAACTATATAAAAATCTATACCATAAATATAAAAAAAATCTAAAATAAATAAAAAATAAAACCTACACCCTAAAGTAGAAAAAAACCTAAAGCTAAAATAAATAAAATAAAATAAACCTAAACCTAAACCTAAAATATACTAAACCTAAACCTTAAACTAAAAAAATAAAATAAACTAAAAATAAACCAAAACCTAAACTAAGAAATAAAAACTAAAAATAAACCTAAAATAAAAATCTAAAACCTAAACCTAAATAATTAAAATAAAAATATCAATCTAAACCTAAAAATAAAAAAAAACCTAAACCTAAAAAATTAAATAAAAATAAACCTAAACTAAAAGATTAAATAAAACATAAACCTAAGCCTAAAAAATAAACTAAAATAAAAACCTAAACTAAAATAAATAAACCTCAAATAAATAAGCTAAACTAAATAAAAAAAATAAACCTAAATAAAAAATAAAATAAAATAAACTAAAATAAAAAAAATTAATTAAATAAACTAAATAAGCTTAAACCTAATGGTTTACTTAATCTTTTTTAAAAAATCCTAAACCCAATCCTGCATCTACCACCTAAACTAAATCACAAAATACCCAAATCCACCTAAATAAAAAAGAAAAAGAAAATAAAACTAACACAAATGCTAACAACCTACCCAATCTAAACCTAATCTAAACTAGCCAACTAATTTATATAAATAATAAATAAATAAACTAAATAAAGTAAAATATAAATAAATATAAATAAATAAAGCCAAATAAAATAAACTAAACTAAATAAACATAAACCTACTAAACCTAAACTAAACTAAATACTAAACTAACTAAATAAACCTAATCCATAACTACTTAAAAATAAAATAAACTAAAATAAACAAACTAAATAAATAAATAAACTAAACTAAAACTAAAATAAAATAAACTCTAAAATAAACTAAAAAAAATAAAGTATATAAATAAAACTAAACTAAATAAATAAACTAAACTAAAATAAACTAAACTAAATAAACTAAACTAAACTAAACTATGCTAAAATAAACCCAAACCTACCAAAAAATAAAACAAACTAAACCTAAATAAATAAAATAAACTAAACTTAAACTAAGAATCTAAAACCAAACTTAAGCTAAACTTAAATAACTAAATAAATAAACCAAAACTAAAAAACTAATCAAAATAAAATAAAAATAAACTAAACCTAAACTAAATAAATAACCCTAAACTAAAATAAAAATAAACTACTTAAACCTAAATAAACAAATATCCATATAATATAAACTTAAACTAAAACTAAATAAATAATAAATAAATACCAAACCTAAAATAAAATAAACCTACTAAAATGAACTAAACCTAAACTAAAATGTAAACAAATAAATGGACCTTAAAATAAACTAAACCTAAACTTAAACTAGCTAAACCAAAAACAATAAAATAATAAAAATACTTAAATAAAATAAAACTAATAGATAAAACTAAACTAAATAAAACTAAACTAAATAAAACCTAAACATAAATCATAAACTAAATACTACTAATACACAAACCTGGCTAAACTATTAAATAAAAAATATAAATAAATAAAATAAACTAAACCTAATAAATAAACTAAACAAAATAAATAAATAAAACTAAATAAATAAACTAATAAATAAAACCTAAACTAAATAAATAAAATAAATTAAACCTAAAACTAAACCTAAACTAAAAATAAACTAAACTAAACTAAATTAAACTAAATAAAACATAAACCTAAACTAAATAAATAAACTAAATAAACCAAACTAAATAAATAATCCTAAACATAAATAATTAAACCTAAATAAAAATATATTAAAATTTAAACCTGAACCTAAACCTAAACCTAAACATAAACCTAAATTAAACTAAAACTTAAACTTAAACCAAAACCTAAACTAAATAAACCTACTAAACCTAAACCTAATCTAAACTAAATAAACTAAACTATTATAACCTAAATTAACCTAAACCTAAACCTAAACCTAAACTAAAATAAATAAAATAAAATGAACTAAACTAAATAAACAAACTAAACCTAAAATACTAAAATAAAATAAAATAAATTTAAACTAAAAGTTAAATAAAAGGATTAACCAACCTAAACAACTAAACTAAATAAATAAAATAAATAAAATAAATAAAATAAACTAAATAAACCTAAACCTAAACTAAGTAAATAAATAACCCTAAACTAAAATAAAAAATAAACCTAAACTTAAACCTAAATAAACAAAATAACCATAAACTAATATAAACTTAAACTAAAACTAAATAAAATAAAATAAAATAAATAAAACCAAAACCTAAAATAAAATAAACCTAAACTAAATGAACCTAAACCTAAACTAAAATGTAAACCTAAATAAATAGACCTAAACTAAAATAAACCCTAAACCTAAACTTAAACCTAAACCTAAACCAAAACCTAAATCTAAACAAAATAAAACTAAACTTAAACTAAAAAATAAAACTAAACTAGATAAAACTAAACTAAATAAAACTAAACTAAATAAAACCTAAACATAAATCAACCTAAACTAAATAAACCTAAACTACATAAACCTAAACCTAGCATAAACCTAAATTAAATAAAAAAATAAACTAAATAAATAAAAATAAACCTAAAACCTAAAATAAACTAAACAAAATAAATAAATAAATAACTAAATAAATAAACTGAATAACTAACACCAAACTAAAATAAAATAAATAAATTAAAACTAAACTAAACCTAAAATAAACTAAACTAAACTAAATTAAACTAAATAAAACCTAAACCTAAAACTAAATAAAATAAATAAACTAAATAAAACCAAACTAAATAAATAATCCTAAACATAAATAATTAAACCTAAATAAAATATATTAAAATTTAAACAACTAAAAACATAAACCTAATTAAACTAAACTTAAACTTAAACCAAACAAACTAAATAAACCTAAACCTAAACCTAATCTAAACTAAAATAAACTAACTATTTATAAATTAACCTAAACCTAAACCTAAACCTAAACTAAATAAAACTAAATAAAAATAAAATGAACTAAACTAAATAAACAAACCTAAACCTAAACTAAACTAAAAATAAAATAAAATAAATTTAAACTAAATAGTTAAATAAAAAAAGATTAACCTGAACCTAAACCTAAACTAAACTAAATAAATAAAATAAATAAAAATAAATAAAATAAACTAAATAAACCTAAACCTAAACTAAGTAAATAAACTAAATAAACTAAATAAAATAAACTAAACTAAATAAACCTAAACTTAAATCTAAAACTAAACAAAACTAAATTAAACTAAATGAAACTAAACTAAACCTAAACCTAAACCTAAACTAAATAAACTAAAATAAACTAAATAAATAAATTAAAATAAATAAAACCAAATAAAATAAATAATCCTAAACCTAAACTAAAGTAAAATAAACTAAACTAAATAAAATAAACCTAAAAATAAACTAAGTAAACTATATAAATAAAAACTAAACTAAATAAATAAACCTAAACCAAAAATAAATTAAATAACTAAACTAAACTAAACTAAAATAAATCCAAACTTAAACCCAAAACCTAAACTAAATAAACTTAAATGTAAATAAATAAAATAAACTAAACCTAAACTAAGTAAACCTAAACCAAAAACTAAACCTAAAACTAAACCTAAACTAAAAAAAAAACTAAACTAAATAAATAAACCTAAACTGAATAAACTAAATCAACTAAATAAAATAAAAATAAACCTAAACCTAAATCTAAACTAAAATAAATAAATAAACCTAAACTAAAATAAAAAATAATCCTAAACCTAAACCTAAATAAAAACCTCAACTTAAACCTAAACCTAAAACCTAAACCTAAATAAACCTAATAAACCTAAACTAAAATAAACATAAACTAAAACTAAATAAAATAAAATAAAATAAAATAAAAAACCTAAACCTAAATAAAATAAACCTAAACAAAATAAACCTAAACCTAAATAAAACCTAAACCTAAACTAAACCTAAACATAAACCTAAATAAATAAACTTAAAATAAAATAAAACCTAAACCTAAACCTGAACCTAAACCTAAACCTAAACCTAAAAAAAATCAACCTAAACTAAATAAACCTAAACCTAAATTAAATAAAAAATAATACTAAATAAATGAGTAAAATAAACTAAACTAAATAAATAAATTGTATAAAACCTAAAACCTAAACTAAAATGAATAAATAAACTAAACAAAATAAACTAAATCTAAAACTAAACCTAAACCTAAAAATAAACTAAACTAAACTAAACTAAACTAAATAAAACCTAAGCCTAAACTAAATAAAATAAACTAAATAAACCAAACCTAATAAATAATCCTAAACCTAAATAAATACACCTAAATAAAAAATAAAAATAAAATTTAAACCTAAACCTAAACTAAACTAAAACCTAAGAACTAAACCTAAACTAAATAAACCTAAACCTAAACCTAAACCTAAAGCTAAACCTAAACTAAACTAAATTAACTAAGCTAACATAACCTAAATAAACCTAAACCTAAACCTAAACCATACTAAATAAAACTAAATAAAAATAAAATAAACTAGACTAAAAATCAACTAAATAAATTAAACTAAATAAATAAACCTAAACCTAAACTAAACTAAAAATAAACTAAAATAAATTTAAACTAAATAAATAAATAAATAATAAAACCTAAACCTAAACCTAAACCTAAACTAAATAAATAAAATAAAATAAAATAACCTAAATAATCCTAAACCTAAACTAAGTAAATAAACTAAATAAAATAAACTAAAATAAGCCTAAGCTAAATAAACTAAACTAACTAAACCTAAACTAAACTATATAAAGCTAAGTCCTAAACCTAAACATAAACCTAACTAAACTAAACTAAACTAAAATAAATAAACTAAACCTAAACCTAAACTAAATAAAATAAAACTAAACTAAAGTAAACTAAACTAAATAAAATGTAAAATAAGCCTAAACCTAAACCTAAACCTAAACCTAAATAAAATAAACCTAAATCAAACTAAAACTAAGTAAACCTAAACCTAAAATAAACCTAAACCTAAACTAAACTAAAAATAAACTTAAAAAAATAAATGTAAACTTAAACCTAAACCTAAACTAAACTAAAATAAAACCTAAACCTAAACTAAAGTAAACTAAGCTAAAAATTAAAATAAATAAATTAAAACCTAAAATAAACCTAAACCTAAACCGAAATAAACTAGACTAATTAAATAAACCTAAACTAAACTAAACTAAATAAACCTAAACCTAAAATAAACTAAATTAACTAAATAAAAATATACCTAAACCTAAACCTAAACCTAAACTTAAACCTAAACCTAAATAAAACCCAAACCTAAACCTAAACCTAAACCTAAAAAATAAAATATAACCTAAACCTAAACCTAAACCAAAACCTAAACTAAACCTAAACCTAAACCTAAACAAAAATAAACTAAACTAATAAACAAAATTAACCTAAACTAAACTAGAATAAGCTAAATAATTAAACTAAGTAAAATAAACCTAAACCTAAAATAAATAAACCTAAACTATAAAATAAATAAACTAAACTAAATAAACCTAGAGAAAACCTAATCCTAAACCTAAACGTAAACATAAACCTAAACTAAAACCTAAACTAAATAAACTAATATAAACCTAAACTAAAACCTAAACCTAAACCTAAATAAACCTAAACTAAACCTAAACCTATACCTAAACCTAAAAACCTAAACCTAAACTACATAAATATAATAAACTAAACTAAATGAACCTAAACTTGAACCTAAACTAAATAAAACAAACCTAAACCTAAACCTAAACTAAACTAAAATAAATAATTAAATAAACCTAAACCAACACTAAAAAATAAACCTAGATAAACCTAAACCTAAACCTTAATAAATAAACTAAATTAAATAAAAATAAATTAAATAAACCTAAATCTAAATCTAAACCTAAAGCTAAACCTAAGACCTAAACCTAAACCTAAACTAAAATAAACTAACTAAAATAAACTAAATAAAATAAAATAAATAAATAAACCTAAACTAAACCAAACAAACCTAAACCTAAATAAATTAACCAAAAAACCTAAACCTAAACCTAAACCTAGTAAATAAACATAAAAACCTAAACCTAAACTTAAAATAAATAAATATAAATAAATAAACAAAAAAAAAAACCTAAACCTAAACTAAAAATAAAACTAAATAAACTAAACTAAAAATAAACCTAAATAAACAAACCTAAATCTAAACCAAATCCTTAACTAAAATAAATAAAACTAAAAAATATAATAAATAAATAAATAAATAAACTTAAACCTAAAATAAACCTAAACTTAATCCTAAACCTAAACCTAAACTAAACTAAAACCAAACCTAAACCTAAAATAAACTAAACTAAGCTAAAAATTAAAATAAATAAACTAAAACCTAAACTAAACCTACATAAACTAAACTAATTAAATAAACCTAAACTAAACTAAGCTAAACTAAACTAAATAAACCTAAACCTAAAATATACTAAATAAACTAAATAAAAATAAACCTAAACCTAAACCTTAACCTAAACCTAAAAATAAACCTAACCTAAATAAACTAAATAAAAATATACCTAAACATAAACCTAAACCTAAACATAAACCTAAAAAATATAATAAAACCTAAAACTAAACCTAAACAAAAACTTAAATTAAACCTAAACCTAAACCTAAACTAAAATAAACTAAACTAATAAACTAAATAAACCTAAACTAAACTAAAATATACTAAATAATTAAACTAAATAAAATAAACCTAAACCTAAACCTAAACCTAAACCTAAAATAAATAAACCTAAACTAGAAAATAAATAAATTAAACTAAATAAACCTAGATAAAATAAAAACCTAAACCTAAACCTAAACCTAAACCTAAACTAAAACCTAATCTTAACCCTAAACTAAATAAACTAAAATAAACCTAAATCTAAACCTAAACTTAAACCTAAATAAACCTAAACTAAACCTAAACTTAAACCTAAACCTAAATAAACCTAACTAAACCTAAGCCTAAACCTAAACTAAATAAACTAATAAACTAAACTAAAATAAATAAACCTAAGCCTAAACTAAAAAAATAAACCTAAATAAACCTAAACCTTAATAAATAAGCTAAACTAAATAAAAATAAAATAAATAAATCTAAATCTAAACCTAAACCTAAACCTAAACTAAATTAAACTAAATAAATAAACTAAATAAATAATCCTAAACTAAACTAAATAAGCCTAAACCTAAACATTAACCTAAATAAATAAACCAAAAACCTAAACCCAAACCTAAACCGAAAAATAAAACTAAATAAATTAAACCAAAAATAAACCTATATAAATAAACCTAAACCTAAACCTAAACCTAAACCTAAAGTAAAATAAATAAACCTAAAAAATAAAATAAACTAAAAATAAATAAACTTAAACCTAAACCTAAATAAATAAAATAAATAAATACCTAAGCGTAAACCAAACTAAATAAACTAAAACATAAATAAAATAAACTAAATAAAATAAACCTAAACCTAAACCTAAACCTAAACCTAAAACCTAAAACTAAACCTAAACCTAAACCTAAAACATAAAATAAAATTTAAAAAAGTAAACTAAATAAAATAAATAAGAAAAATAAACCTAAACCTAAAATAAACTAAACAATAAACTAAACTAAATAAACTAAACTAAAAATAAACCTAAAATAAACCTAAACCTAAACCTAAACCTAAAGCTAAACCATAAACTAAACTAAACCTAAACCCTAAACCTAAACTAAATATACTAAACCTAAGCTAAATAAAATAAACCTAAACCTAACCTAAACCTAAACCTAAACAAAATAAATACACTAAACTAAGTAAAAGTAAACCTAAACCTAAACTAAATAAACCTAAACTAAACAAAAATAAATTAACATTAAATAAAAAATAAACTAAACTAATAAAATAAACTAAAAAATAAAAAGTAAACTAAGCCTAAACCTAAACCTGGACATAAAAAATAAAAATAAACCTAAACCTAAACCTAAACCCTAAATAAATAAAAAATAAACTAAATAAACTTAAATCTAAATAAACCTAAACTAAACAAAATAAATAAAAATACAAATACAAATAAACTAAATAAACCTAAACTAAATTAAATAAACCAAACTAAAAACCTAAACTAAAATAAACTAAATAAAACCTAAACTTAAATAAACCTAAACCTAAATAAATAAACAAACTAAACTAAACTAAATAAACCTAAACTAAATTAAAATAAACCTAAACCAACATAAACTAAAACTAAATAAACCTAAAATCTAAACCTAAACCTAAACCTAAATAAAACTAAATAAAATCTAAACTAAAAATAAAATAAACCCTAAACTAAATAAATAAACTAAATAAGCCTAAATGAATAAAATAAAATAAACCAAACTAAATAAATAATAATAAAATAAAATAAAATAAAAACCTAAACTTAAACCTAAACTTAAACATAAACTAAAACTAAACCTAAACTAGAAATAAAAAGAAAAATAAACTAGAATAAATAAAATAAGAAAATATACTAAAATAAATAAAATAAAATAAATAAAAAAATAAACTAATTAAAAAATCAACTAAATAAAAAAAAAACCTAAACTAAATCTAAACTAATTAAACCTAAACTTAAACCGAACCTAAACCCTAAACTCAAATAAAATAAAACTAAATAAACTAAACTAAATAAAACCTAAACCTAAACATACATAAATAAATAAAGTAAACAAATAAACCTAAACCTAGACCTAAATAAATAAATAAACTAAAAATAAACCAAAACCTAAACCAAAACCTAAACTAAACTAAATAAAGTAAAACCTAAAAAGATAAATAAAAATAAATCTAAACCCAAACCTAAACTAAATAAAACTTAAAACTAAATAAACCTAAAAATAAAAATAAACTAAACTAAACAAAAATAAATTAACTTAAACCTAAGCTAAAAATAAACCTAAAAAGATAAACATAAATGAATAAACTAAATAAAGTAAAAAAATAAAAAAATGAAAACTAAAATAAAAATAAATAAACCTAAACCTAAACTAAATAAACCTAAATAAACCTAAACATAAACCTAAGCTAAAATAAACTAAAAACCTAAATCTAAACCTAAACCTAAACCTAAATAAACTAAATTACAAATAAAAATAGACCTAAACCGAAATAAAAATAAAATAAACCTAAACTAAACCTAAACCTAAAATAAAAACTAAATAAAATAAGCTAAATAAAACCTAAACCTAAACCAAAACCAAAATGAAAATAACACCTAAACTAAATAAATTAAATTAAATAAAAATAAAAAAAAAAAAACAAAAATTAAATAAACTAAATAAAACATAAACCTAAATAAAACCTAAACCCTAAACCTAAACTAAACTAATTAAACCTAAAAATAAACTTAAACCTAAACTAAATAAACTAAAAACTAAACAAAAAGAGTAAAAATAATTGAACTAAATAGAAAAAATTTAAACCTAAACCTAAAATAAACCTAAACCTAAATAAACTTAAATTAAACTAAAATAAATCCTAAAATAAAATAAAAAATAAACTAAAATAAACAAAAATAAAAAATAAAACCTAAACCTAAACCTAATCCTAAACTAAAAAAATAAACTACATAAATAAATAATAAAATAAGCCTAAATAAACTTATACCTAAACTAAACTAAAAATAAAAACTATAAAAATATATAAAATCTAAACTAAATTAAAATAAAAAATAAACTGAACAATAAATAAATAATCCTAAACGTAAACCTAAACCTAAATTAAATAAAAAAATAAAAAATAAACCTAAACATAAAATTAATCCTAATTTTTTTTAAAAAACCTAAACATCAAACCCTAAAACCCTAAGCCCTAAACCTTAAACCCTCAATCCTTAACCCTAAACCGTAAACTGTAAAACCTAAACCCCTAAACCCTAAATTTTGAACCATAAACACTAAACCATAAACCCTAAACCCTTAGCCCTAAAACCTACAACCCTAAACCCCAAACCCTAAACACTAAACCCTAAACCCTAATAACCAAAAAACCTAAACCTAAACTAAATAAAACCACAAAGAAAAATAAATAAATATAAACTAAACTTAAATAAAATAATAATATAAAACAAAATTAAAACCTAAACTAAGACTTAAACCTAACCTAAAAATAAAATAAAATAAAAATAAAAATAAAAACTAAACTAAAATAAAATAAATAAAAACCTAAATTAAACTAAAAAATTAAATAAACTTAAAAATTTAAAACCTAAATAAAATAAAAACCAAACATGAAATAAAAATACAATAAACTTAAAATAAAATAAAATAAAAAACTAAATAAAACCTAAACCTAAAAAATAAACCTAAGAATACATAATAAATAAAACCCAAACCCTAAACTAAAAAAAATCTAAACATAAAATAAACAAAATAAAATAAACCTAAACCTAAACTAAAATAAACTAAGCTAAAATAAATAAAACCTAAACCTAAAGTGAAAATAAACTAAATCTAAACCCTAAACTAAGTAGAATAAAATAAACTAAAAATAAACCTAAACCTAAACATAAAAATAAAAAATACAAATAAACCTAAAATAAAAACCTAAAACTTAAACATAAAAAATCAAAATAAAAACATAAACCTAAAAAAAAAAAAAAAAAAAAAAACCTAACCCAAAAAAATAAAATAAAAATAAAACTAAACTAAAAGATAGACTTAAACCTAAACTTAAATCTAAAAAATAAATTAAAGTAAAAAACCTAACCTAAAATAAATAAACCTAAAATAATTAAGTTAAACTAAATTAAAATAAAAAATAAACTTAAATAAAAATAAAAAACAAACTAAACTAAAATAAATAAAAAATATACTAAATAAACTAAATAAACTAGCTGGGTTTACTTTTAAGTAAAACCACAAACCCTAAAACCAAATCCTAAACCTAAAACTAAAAAATAAATCCACAAACTCTAAACCACTAAACCCTAATCTAACCCTAAAAACTAACTTAAATCTACAAAACCCTAAACCCAACTAAAAAACTAAACCTAAACCTAAACCACAAAACTGAACTCCTAAATAAACTTAAAATAAATTAAAACTAAATAAAGACTATAAACCTACCAAAACTAACCAACCATAAGCACCTAAACCTAAACCATAAATCATAAATAATACTCAAAACCTAAAGCATAAAGCTGCACTAAACCTAAACTAGAGCCACTAAACCAACCCAAAATCTTAAACCTAACTGATAATAATGATCCTACAAAACCATAACCCTAAAACCATAAACCTAAACTAAAACCCAAACCAAAATTAACTAAACCCTAAAAAAACCTAATAAACCCCAAACCCTACCTAAACCCTAAAATTTAAATAAATAAATAAATAAACTAAATAAATAAACCTAAACTTATAAATAAATAAATAAACTAAATAATAAACTACCTAAACATAAACCTAAAAAATAAATAAACAAAAATGATAAACTAAACTAAACCATAACCTAAACTAAACTAAATAAACTAAAACCTAAATGGATAAATAAAAATAAATCTAAACAAACTAAACTAAGTAAAAGACTAAAAAACCTAAAATAAAAACTAAACTAAATAAAATAAAATAAATAAAACCTAAACCTAAACTAAAAAAAACCTAAAAAATAAACTAAATAAACTAAACTAATAAAATAAAAATTTAAACTAAAATAAAATAAATAAACCAAAACCTAAAATTAAAACCTAAACTAAAACCAAGTAAACTAACCTAAACTAAAATAAAATAAAATAAACCTAAACTAAACCTAAAATAAACTAAACTAAAATTAAAATAAACCTAAACCTAAAATAAAAACTAAATAAAACCTAAACCTAAACTTAAACCAAAATAAATAAAAAACTAAATAAATTAAACTAAATAAAAAAATAAAATAAAATAAAAATAAATCTAAATAAAACCTAAACTAAATAAAGCCTAAACCACCCTAAATAAAACCTAAACCATAAACCTAAACTAAACTAAATAAACTAGAATAAACCTAAACTAAACTAAATAAACTAAAACTAAACTATAAGCTAAAAAATAAATTAACTAAATAAAAAAATTAAAGCCTAAACCTAAAATAAACTAAACCTAAACTAAAACTAAAAAAAACCTATAAACTAAAATAAAATAAACTAAAATAAACTAAAATAAAAATAAAACCTAAACTAAACAAAATAAAACTACATAAATAAATAAAATAAACCTAAATTAATACCAAAGCTAAAAGTAAAACCTAAAATAAATAAACCTAAACTAAATTAAAACAAAAAATAAACAAAACTACAAATAAATAAACCTAAAACTAAACCTAAATTAAATAAAATAATAAAAAATAAACTTAAACCCAAACCTAAACCTAATTTTCTTTTATAAAAAAACCACTAAACCCTAAAACCTAAACCCTTACACCTTAACCCTAAAAATATCAAAACCTAAAAACCTAAACACAAAATCATAAACCCTAAACCCTAAAACCTGAAACCATAAACCCCAAACCTTAAACCCTAAACCCTAAACCCAAAAAACCTAAACTTAAATTAAATAAAACCTAAAAATAAAATAAATAAAAAATGTAAACCTAAATAAAATAAATAATATAAAATAAAATGAAAACATAAACTAAAACCTAAACCTAAACCTAAACCTAACCTTAAAATAAAATAAAATAAAAAATAAAAACTAAACTAAATTAAAATAAAATAAATAAAAACCTAAATAAACTATAAAATAAAATAAACCTAAAACTTAAAAACCTAAATAAAATAAAACACAAATGTAAAATAAAAATAAAATAAACCAAAATAAAATAAAAAAATAAAATAAAACTAAAAAACTTAAAAATAAATAAAAAATAAAACCTAAACCCTAAACTAAAAAAATGTAAACTTAAAATAAACAAAATAAAATAAACCTAAACCTAAAATAAAATAAAATAAATAAAACCTAATCCTAAAGTTTAAATAAACTAAATCTAAACCCTAAACTAAGTTGAATAAAATAAACTAAAAATAAAACATACAAATAAACCTAAAATAAAAACCTAAAATTTAAACTTAATAAAAGAAAATAGAAACATAAACCTAAACCCAAAATAAAAAATAAAACCTAAGCCTAAAAAATAAAATAAAAATAAAACTAAACTAAAGAATAAACATAAACCTAAACCTAAACCTAAATCTAAAAAATAAACTAAAATAAAAATCCAAGACTAAAATAAATAAACTAAATAAATAAAAAAACTTAAATAAAAATAAAAAATAAAATAAACTAAAATAAATAAAAAAATAAACTAAATAAACCTAAACCAATTGTTTTACTTAATTTATAAAATAACCTAAACCCTAAATCCTAAACCCTAAACCCTAAATAAAAAAATAACCCTAAACCCTAAACCTTAAACCTATAACATTAAACCTACAACCTTAAACCCTAAACCTTAAACCCTAAATCCTAAAATCCTTAAACCCTAAACTTTAAAACCTAAACCCTAAGTTCTAAAGCCTAAACCCTAACCCTAACCCTAACCCTAAACCTTAAACCAAAGCAAACCATAAACCCTAAACTAAACCTAAACCTAACCCTAAACCATAAACCTTAAATGCTAAACATAGACCCTAACCTGACTAAACAAACCTAAACTACACCCAAAACACTAAACCTAAACCCTAAACCCTAAACCCCAAACCCCGAACACTAAACCCTAAACCCTAATCTCCATACCTTATACTTAAACCTAAAGTAACTAAATATATTAAAAAATAAACCTAAACCCTAAAACATAATAAACATAAGATTAAACCTAAATCGCAAGAATGGGAAAAACCTTGATGGTAGGAACATCACCATCGACTAGGCTTAGTCTAGATCTAGTAGTGGAGGCAAAGGCAGAGGAGGCAGTTATCTCAATGGTGGTGGGGAATCTAGAGCTGTTGGTGGATAAGGAGGTGGTGGTCAGAGTAGTGGTGTTTATGGAGGCTGGAGGAGCGACAGAGGTTAGAGACGTGGTGGTGGTAGAGGGAGAGATCAAAAATATGCTGGTAGATCTTGCTATTCGAGAGGCCAGGGTGTGTCTGATGAGAACTGGAGAAACTAAAGAATGACTGATCCAATCTATTGCCTATAGAACTATGTCTTTATAGTAGAGACAATTTTTGTTATCTAAGGTTTTTGATTTTCTATATGCATGCTCATTTTTTATCTATGTCGTCGGTTGTGTGTTAGAGAACTTGGTTTGTTACTTGGTTGATGAAATCAAAAAGAAGAAATGTTTAATTTGAATTTTTTCTCTATTAAACCAAAAACTAAAAACCATAAACCCTAAACTAAAACCTGAATCCTAAAGCTAAAACCTAAACCCTAAACCCTAAACTCTAAAAATAATAAATAAATAAATAAAAACCCTATCCCTAATTGCCAAACCCTAAAACTAAGCCTAAGCCCTATACTCTAAACCCTAAACCTACAACTTTAAACCCTAAACCCTAAACCCCAAACCCTAAACCCTAAACCTACAACTCTAAACCCTAAAACCTAAACACTAAAACCCTTAACCCCAAATCCTAAACCCAAATAAGAAACTAATAAAACACTAAACTAAACTAATTAAAACTAAAACTAATAAATAATGACCTAAAATTGATACAACAACAATAACAACAACAACAATAAGCCTTAATCCCACTAGGTGGGGTCGACTACAAGAATCCTTCATCTCCATTGTGTCCTATTATATGTCAAATTCTCACTTAAATCAAGTATACTAAGATCATTTTTTATACATCTTAACCAAGTCTTTTTAGGTCTACCTCTACCTTTCTTAACATAAGGCAAATCTAATGCATCTACTCTCCTAACTGGGTCATCGAACGACCGACACTTTATGTGGCCAAATCATATAAGGCGACTCTCCCTAATCTTATCTACCACTAGAGCTACTCCAACTTTTTCTCGAATATACTCATTTTGCATTCTATCTCTAAGAGTAAAGCCACTCATCCACCTAAGCATCCTCATCTCTGAAACACTTAACTTAGTCTTATGCTTCTCTTTTATTGGCCAACATTCTGCACCATAAGTCATTGTAGGTCTTACCACCGTCTTATAGAATTTTCCCTTAACTTTAAGTGGAACTTTTATATCACATAATAGGCCAGATGCATTCCTCCACTTCAACCATCCAACTTGAATTCTACTAATAACATCTCCATCTATTTCACCATCGATTTGAATAATAGAGCCTAAATATTTGAAATGCTCAATCATATTAATGACTAGTTCACCTAATGTCATAACACTACCACTAGAACTTCTACAACCAAAATTACACTCCATATATTCAATTTTAGATTTTCTTAAATGAAAACCTTTAGACGCTAGAGTTGACCTCCATAATTCATGTTTCTAATGGACTCCCTCTCTAGTCTTATCAACAAGAAGAATGTCATCAGCAGAAAACATACACCAAGGTAAATCTTCTTATGAAAGCCTAGTAAGAACATCCGTAACTAAAGTAAAAAGATAAGGGCTTAAAGTGATTCTTGATGTAATCCTGAAATAGGAAAATATTTTGTCAATCCTCCTTGTGTTTGGACACAAGTTATAGCTCTAGTATACATATCCTTAATGACTTGAATATAACCAATATTAACTCCTTTTTTTTCTAGAACTCTCCCAAGAACATCTCTTGAAACTTTATCATAAGCTTTCTCTAAATCAATAAATATCATATGTAGATCCTCCTTACTTTCTCAATGCTTCTCCATCAAACCCCTTAACAAATGTATAGCATCCATAGTAGATCTACCTGGCATGAAAGAAAATTGATTGTGAGAAACTTTTTGTATCATCATAACCTATGCTCAATTACTCTCTCCAATAATTTTAATGTATGGCACATTAACTTAATTCCTCTATAATTTTCACACTCTTGTTCACATTTATTCTTAAATATAGGAACCAACAAACTCTTTCTCCACTCATCGGCATCTTTTAGTCTTTAAAATGACATTAAAAGATTTGTAAGCCAACAAATTCCTTGATCTCCTAAACATTTCCACGCTTCTATTGGAATATTATCTGGTCCTACTCTTTTTCCACATTTCATTTTCTTTAAATCTTCACTAACTTCATATTTACTAATCTGATGATAAAATGAAATTCTTTATTTTTTATTTTGGGTATTAATGTTGCTAAAATCAATCATACTTTCAGATCCTTCATTAAAAGTTTATCAAAATACCTCATCCACCTATTTTCAATATCCTTTTCTAAAAAAAGCATTTTATTATTTTCATCCTTAATACACCTCACTTGAACTATGTCTTTACTTCTCCTATCTCTTTGGTTGGCTAACTTATACATACATCTTTCACCTTCTTTGGTATCTAATCTATTGTATAAATCACTAAAACCTAAATTTTTTATATCATATATTGCTTTCTTAGAATCTCTACAGGTCACTTTATATCTTTCCCAATTCTCTGAGTTTTTACATCTAACCAAGTTTTATAACAATACTTCTTATTTTTTATCTTTTCTTGCACACTCTAACTCCACCACCAACTATTCTTATTAAAAGAAGCTTTTCCTTTTGATTCTCCAAGCACAACTTTAGCAACTTGCTTAATTTTGATTGCTCTTTTTTCCAACATAATGTTAGCTTCCTCATGAACATCCCAAATTCTAATTTCTTATAGCTTGCTCTTAAAATATTTTTATTTGTGTTCTTTAAGTGTCCCATCTAATTCTAGGACAATAATTTGGTTTATTTTTCTCTTACAACCTTTCATCTTAAAATCTAAAACTAACAATCGATGTTGGGTACTAAGATTTTCACTTGGAATGACCTTACAATCTTTACAATCTAATCGATCTATTTTTCTTATTAGAAAATAATCAATTTATGTTTTACTAGATCCATTTTTATAAGTAATAATATGTTCATCTCTTTTGTTAAATAAAGTGTTAGCAATTGCAAAATCATAAGCTAAAGCAAAATATAATATAGTCCTACCTTCTTCATTAGTCACTCCAAATCCATAACCACCACGAATACTTTTAAAATCTTCTACCACTCTACCAACATGTCCATTTAAATCTCATCCAATAAATACTTTTTCTTCAAGAGATATCTTTTGTATTATTCCTTCTTATTCATTCCAAAATTTTTCTTTTGCGCTTACCTCCAAACCAACTTGAGGAGCATAGACACTTATAACATTGATAATCTTAGTATCAACAATAATCTTTAAAGCAATAATTCTATTTCGATGTCTATTAATATTTATAACATTATCCTTCAAACTTTTATCTATAATCACACTTACACAATTTTTAGTTCGACTTTTACCTAAATACCAAAGTTTAAAACCTAAACTATCAATCTTTTTAGCTTTCTCCCCAACCCATTTAGGATCTTGACCACATAAAATATTTATCTTTCTATGAACCATAATATCTATTAATTCCATTAATTTACCTATAAGAGTACCTATATTCCAAGATCCGAACCTAATTCTAATTTCATGGACTAACTTCTTTGCCCACATCCGTCCATAATGTGGGAACCCTTGCTTATTTAACACTTTTGAGACGCCGTCTGACTCTAACATTTTTCACTATATTCAAGCCATACAGCACTTCGCTTCCAGGGGACGCCCTAGTAATAACACAATGATTTAAAGGATTCATGTCATGATTATTTTGACAAATTTTATGCTGGTTGTCGACTACCTAACACAACCCTCCACTTTTCACATCCGGACTTGGGGAGAATGGTAAGTAATAAATAATAAACTAAAATTGATAAACTAATAATAAACAATAATAAATAATAAACTAAAATAAAAGTAATAAAACTAACTAAATTAAATTAACTAAATAATAATTAAAAACTAATAAACTAATAATAAAAACTAAAATAAAAAACTAATAACTAAATTAAACATAAACAAAAAAACCTAACTAATAAACTAACTAAAAATAAACTAAACTAATAAAACTAATAAAAACTAATCCAAACCTAAATTAATAACTAAAATTAAACTAATAAACTAACTAAACTAAACCCTAATAATTAACTAACTAATAATAATAATTAATTAATAAACCTAAACCCTAAACATGGCTAACCTAATAAATAACTAACTTATAGTAAAACTAAATCCAATAACTAAACTAACTAAACTAAAATTAATAATTAATAAACTAACTAAGTAACTAATAATAATAACTAACTAATAACTAAAACTAATAACTAAACTAAACTAATAAACTAGCTAAACTTAATAATAATAATTAAAACTCATAATAAAACTAAAAAAATAATAAATGAAAACTAAATAATTAATAATAATTAACACTAAACTAATAAAATAATAATAAATGAAACTAAATAAAACAAACAACTAATAATAATAATAATAATAATAATAATAATAATAATAATAATAATAATAAACTAAACTAATAATAAACTAAATAATAAATAAAACCTAAATAAATAAATTAATCCTAATAATAATAAACAAACCTAATAAACTAACTTATAATAATAAACTAATAAAACTAACTAAACTAATAACTAATAATAATAATAAATAAACTAAACTAAAAATTAATAATAACTAAAAAACACTAAATAATAATAAAACCTAATAACATAAAAACTAACTAAACTTAAAATAATAATAATAAATAAATAAAACTAAAAAACTAAATTAAACACTAAACTAATAAAACTAATAAATAATAATAAACTAAATAAAAACTAACTAATAAAACTAATAATAACTAATAAATTAATAATAACTAAACTAACTAAATAAATAACTAATAACTAAACTAACTAAAAATAATACTAGTAATAATAATAATAATAATAATAATAATAATAATAATAATAATAATAATAATAACAATATTAATAAAACTAAATAAACTAAACACTAAACCCCTAAACCTAATTTAATAAAACTAATAATAATAAAACTACTAGAAATAAATTAAATTAAAGTAAAATAAATAATAACTAAATTAATAAAACTAATAACAATAACTAAACAATAACCAAAAAAATGAATAAAATTATAATAAAACTAAACTAAAACTAACTAAATAACAATAAACTACACTAAATAATATAAACAAAACTAAAACTAATAATAAACTAAATAAAACTAATAATAAATAACTAATAACCTAAACATAATAACTAATAAACTAATAAATAAACTAACTAAGAAAACTAACTAATAAAACTAAACTAAATAATAAATAAACCTAAACCCTAATAAATAATAAACACAAAAACTAAACTAATAAACTAATAATAATAACTAAATAAAACTAAAACTAAACTAAAACCTAAACTAATAAACTATAAAACTAACTAATAAATAAAACATAATAAAAAAAAACCTAATACACTAACTAAAACTAATAATAAAAACCTAACTAAAAAATTAATTAATAACTAATAATAAACTAATAATAACTAAAATAATAACTAAATCAATAAACCTAAATAAACTAATAATAATAGCAATAATTAAACTAATAAAAACTAATAATAATAATAATAAATAATAACTAATTAACTAAATTAATAAACTAATAATAATAAAACTAATAATAAATTAATTAATAAATAACCAAATAACTAAACCCTAAACCCTAACTAAATAAATAAACTAAAGAATAGTAATAAAAATAATAATAATAAACATAAAAAAAAATAATAAACTAAAGAAAAAACTAAACTAAAATAAAATAAATAAAAAGCCAACTAACTAGACTAATAATAATAATAAACAATAAATAATTAATAATAACTAATAAAAAATTGAACCATGAAATAACTAAAAAACTAATAATAATAAACTAATAAACCTAAACCCATAACTAAACTAACAAAACTAAACTAATAAAACTAAACCACTAAATAAAACTAACTAAAATAGAAATAATAAGAAAACCATAAACTAATAATAATAACTAACTAAACTAAATAAATAACTAACTAACTAATAATAACTACTAAATAAAATAAAATAAACTAACTAAATAAACTAAACTAAACTAAACCCCCTCTCCTAAACTAACCTAAAATAATAATAACTAAAACTAAAATTAATAATACTAAACTAATAACCTAACTAAAATTAAACTATCTAAACTAAACATATAACTAATAATAAACTAATAATAACATAAAACTAATAAAACCTAATAATAACTAATAAACACTAAGCCTAAAATCTAAACCCTAAAACTAAACTAAACCCTATTATTGGGTGATTTTGGGATCCTTCGCTTTCTTGGTGAGTTTTTGAGTGCTTTCTCTCTTGGATTCCTTATAGATTGTTAGCCTTTGGCCGATCTGGACCTATTCTTATCACAATGTCGGGGCTCATTGCGTCAGCTTTTTCAAATCCATGGGGTAAATCCCATGTGTTGATGGATCCCACTATGACATCAAATTTTTTGGGTAATCCTACCTGTAAATTACCTGCTGTTACTAAGTCTTTCAAAGAGGCTTTAGCTGGTAAGAATTCCTCCACCGAGCCTCTTTTAAATTTGCTTCATACAACTTTTAAAGGTACTCCGACAATTATGATTTAAGATGAGGATATTGAAAGATTAGTTGAGCCTTTTGCCTTTTCTTTGATTAGAAAGTTTTCATTTAAACTGCCAAAGATGGAAGATATTCGTTCCTTTTTCTTTGCTTAAATTTATCTGCTTCTTTTTCTATTGGGCTGATTGATGCAAGGCATGTTCTGATTAAACTTTCTAACGACCTTGATTATGGAATAATTTTTTCAAGGCATTTTTACAATATTTTTAATTGTCAAATGCGTATTATGAAGTGGTCACCTATGTTCGATGTTAATGAAGAGTCACCTATTATTCCCATTTGGATTTCTTTACCTAACTTGCGGATTCATCTACTTAATCATCAGATTCTTTATGCTATTAGGTCAATTTTTGGTCGGTCTTTGCAAGTTGATCAAGCAATGGCTACTTCTTATCGACCGTATATTGCTAGAATTTTTGTAGAGATTGATATTACTAAAAAAATATTCAAAAGAAATTTGGTTGGGTTAGAAGAAATGTGGTTATTTTCATAAAGTTATTTTTGAGAACTTTCCCATTTTTTGTAATCCTTGTAAGATTCATAGGCATGAAATTTCTGAATGCTTTATTTCTCATCCCTCTCTTAAGAAGAAAATAACCGGTAAGAATTCAATTATTGAAAAAACTGATGATTCTCTCAAGTTGGATAAAGGAAAATCTGCTTTTCAAAATTTAGATGTTTTGTAAAACTAGATTTCTGAATCTTCTGAAAAAGTTTTACCGATTAATGATTTGTCTAATGCAAAAGAAAATTTTGATGTTTTTGAAAATTTTTTAAGTAATAATCATGCTCTAAGTGTTTCTTTTGATGATTCTATTAAAGGGAAGACTTTAGAGGCTATGGTTAATGATTCTAATGGTTTGCATATTGTACATAAGTCCTTTCATGATGATGGTTTGAATATTGTTGATGCTAACACCATTTACTCCAATCAGTTGGATACTATTTCTATTTCTCCTATGTCTTCTTCAGATCATGGGGAAAGAGACTATTTCTTTGCTTTCTTTGATTGGGAATGGTTGTGAAAAGATTATTCTTAATTCTGATATTTTAGCTTATGGTCCTGACAATCTTGTTAATATTGGTGATCCTTCTTTTAAAAATAAAGATTCAGATACCTGTGATAATTATCTCATTGTGAATAGTTTTATTTCAGTTCAAAATGATGGTTTTTCTATGGTTGGTAATTATATTCAGAATTTTGGTAATATGCTATGTGTTTCTAAGGGATTTGAATCTTATTTTAATCCCTTGCATGAAGATTGTACTGAAAATTTAGATTCTACTTCTCTTGCTTTTTTTATGAATGAAGACAGCGAGGATACTCTTCAGATTTTATTGGAAGGTGAAAATACTGATAAGTATCTTTTTAATAAAGTTGTTTCTACTCCTTTCACTTTTGATTTTGAAATGCATACTATTTTTGATTTTCCTTTGTTTAATGCTGTGGATGATTCTGATTGATCTTCTATGAAATTGATAGCTTCTACTAATCCCTATGCCTTTTATAATAATACTGATTCATTTTCTGATGGAGATTTTTTTGGAGAAATGGCATGGTTATAAAACTATTTACAAGAAGAAAAGAAAAAAGTGTTCATATTTATGTCCCTCCTAACTTGCCGAGGGTTACTCGTTCTGAAGCTTCTTGGAAATAATCTCTCCTATCCTTGGGAGGTTTTTTCTTTTGGCAGGTTTTTTCTCTGTTGGTTGAGCTTTTGTTGTGTGTTTTCTTGCTGGCTAAAGTATTGGCTTCTTGGCTAATTTTCCTCCTTTTTTCTTTGTGTTTCTGGATTCCAGTTTGTTGGATTTTTTTGAGTGCCCTTTGGCTGGTTGGTTTTTTTTTGTCTTTGGTGGCTTTGTTCCTTTTTGCCTTTCTTTGGCTGGTGCTTTTGCTCTTTGTTGGTGGTAGGTTGGGCATTTTATCCTTGGAATGTAGTTTTTCAATTGGTTGGATGTTTCTCTAGCTGTTTATTATAGCTTTTGTTGGCCTTCTTTTTTTTGTTGGTTGGTTTGGATCTCTTGCTCTTTCCTACGCTATTTTTCTTGCATGCTCTGTTGTGTGGCTGCTATGTTGGTTATTTCCTTTTCTTTGGTTGGTGCATTGGTAGCTTTTGATTGGTGTTGTTGTTGGCTCTATTGGCTTGGTTCCTTGGTAGCTTTGGTTTGGTGTTTTTGTGGGCTCTGTTGGCTTTGTTTTTGAGGACTCTCTTCTTTTTTTTGGGCTATGAGCTTCTTTTATCCCTCTTTTTAAGAGGTGTTAATATTTGGTTTTGTTGGGATTGTCTTATGTTAATTTTATATGTATCTCTCCTCTCTCTCTCTTTCTGTTTCCATAGCTTCACTTTTTCTTTGGTTGGTTGGCTTTTATGATAGGATTGTATTTTCCTTTAGCTCGGATGGCTATGTTGATATGATGGATTTTTTCATTGATATTTTTGTGGCTATTGACTTTTCCTATTTGTAACCCTTCTTTGAAGTTGGATACACTTAGGATTTGATGACCCTCATTATTATGATTATCTTTCTCTCTCATATCTAATCCTGAGTTTTTTTCTCTTTATGTTTTCTCATCTCCTTCTGGCTGAGATTTCTTACAGGTTGCAGGTTCTCTTTTTTAGTTGGTCTTTCTTCTTCTTAGAGGGAGCTAGAGTCTTATTGATGGCTTCTTTTTTCTTAGATGGTTGGAGTTGTCTACAATTGTAGGTTTGGGTTTCCTTTTTTTAATGGATCTTCCTCTCTTTGGAGGTTCTTTTGGTGCTCCATGGATTCTTCACCTTTGTTATCTTTTGCTTGGCTTTTTTAGTTTTGTCTTTGTTTTTTCATTCTTTATTGCCCTTTTATGTATTAGTTTAAGGACTAAAATCTTTAGGATTCTCATGTAGCTCATTTGAGTAGTTGTTTTTTTTTCAATTTAATATGTCTTCTTGTACCTATTTTTTAGCAATAAATTCCTTTTAGTTTAAAAGATGAACCCTAAACCCTAAACCCTAACTCTAAACCCTAAACCTTAAAATCTTAAACCCTAAACCCTAAACCCACAAACCCTAAACCCTAATCCCTAAACCATAAAAAAGCCTTAACCTAAACTAAATAAAACCTAAAAATAAAATAAATGAAAAAACATAAACCTAAACTAAACTAAAAAAATAAAATAAACCTAAGATTAAAATACCTAAACATAAAACAAAAATAAAATAAACCTATAATAAAATAAAATAAAATCTAAATAAAAATCTAAACTTAAAATATAAACCTAAAAATAAATAAAAAATAAAACATAAACCCTAAACTAAAAAAAATTAAACCTAAACTAAAAATAAAATAAACAAAAAAAAATAAACATAAACCTAAACTAAAATAAATAAAACCTAAACCTAAACCTAAAATAAACTAAACCTAAACCTAAACCTAAACTAAATAAAATAAAAAAAACTAAAAATAAACCTATATCAAAACTAAAAAAATTAAAACCTAAAAATAAACCTAAAAGAAAAATCAAAAACCTAAATCTAAAAAAATAAAATAAAAACCTAAACTTAAACCTAAATATAAAAATAAAACCTAAACCTAAATATAAAAAATAAAACCTAAACCTAAAACATAAAATTAAAATAATACTCAACTAAAAAAGTAAACCTAAACTTAAAAAATAAACTAAAATAAAAACCCTAAACTAAATGTAAATAAACCTAAAATAAATAAACTAAACTAAATAAAAAAATAAACCTAAATAAAAATTAAAATAATATAAACTAAAATAAATAAAAAAGAAACTAAAGAAACATAAACTTATTGGTTTACTTAATTTTTTAAAAAAACTTAAAGCCTAAATCTTAAACTCTTAACCCTAAACCTTATACCTACAACACTAAACCTATAACTCTAAACCCTAAACCCTAAATCCTAAACCTTAAACCCTAAATCCAAAACCCTAAACCCTAAGCCCTAAACCCTAAACCCTAAAACCCTAAACTCTAAACCCTAAACCCGATTGAGTTGATTTTATGAAAGTCGATCTTAAATAAGTCAAAAAAGGTTGGAAATACAGACTTGTGCCCCGCCCATTTTGGTCTTGTTCTTATTTATGTTTCCTCCAGAAACACTAGGCTAGATCCTTCATAGACTTTTCTTTGGAGGTTCTTAACATCCCAACTAAGATAAACAAGGGTACTGTTGAAATCATAACCCCAGTTGGGCTGATTAAAAAGGCAATAAGGTGGGATCCTCAGAGGTTGATCTCCTCGCTAAGTTGGGGATTAGGCCATTCTTTTATGGCCTTGTCATCCAGTTTGTGTATGATGATGGTTTGGTGTTCAATCTGAGGTGCTTGACCTAATTGAAGATGATCTCATCGAGAAGTTTTCGGTAGGCCTTTCAATGTTCACTTCTCTCTAACTAGCCATCTCTTTTCCCACCCTTGCTACAGCGCCCCACAAGTTCATCAACGCTTACAAGAATGTCCTCATCATCGTGATTGCCACTGATTGCACAAACCCACAAGATGAGAAGGTTAAGGAGTATTTGAAGGATCCTAGTAAATTTGATGTGGTTACTATGGCAAATGCTTTTTGAATTGCATTTTATTTTATCCTGTTTAATTAGAAGATAATGTGTTGTTTGATTTGGTAATTTCTTGTTTACTATGGAATCATTTGAGTTTTTAAAAAAATATAAAACAACCCCTAAACTCTAAACCCTAAACCCTAACCATAAACCCTAAACCCTAAACCCCAAACCCTAAGACTAAAACTAAAGTAATTAAATAAATTTTAAAATAAACCTAAATCATAAAACCTAATAAACCTAAACCTAAACCTAAACCCTAAGAATGTGTAGAACCTTGATGGCAAGAACAACGCCATCAACCAGGTTTAGTCTAAATCTGGAGGTGGAGGTGAAGGTGATGGCGGTGATTATCATAGTGGTGTTGGGGGATTTGGAGGTGCTGGTGGATATGGAGGTGGTGGTTATGGAGGCTGGAGGAGCGATAGAGGTTACAGCCAAGGTGGTGGCGGAGGGAGAGAACGGAGGTATGATGCTGGATCCTGCTACTAGAGAGGTCGGGGTGGTTCTGATGGGAACTCGAGAAACTGAAGAATGGCTGATCCGATCAGCTACTTATGGAACTGTGTATTTATAGTAAAGATGATCTAGTTATCTAGGGTTTTTGATTTGCTGTATGCATGCTCATTTTTTACCTATGCCATCACTTGTGTCATAGAAAACTTGGTGTGTTACTTGGTTGATTAAATCGAAAAGAAGAAATGTTGAATCTGAATTTGTTCTCTATAAAAAAACCAAAAATTCTAAAACCTAAACCTAAATCATAAACCCTAAAACCTAAACCCTAAACCCTAAAAAAAACCTTAACCCTAAAACTAACCCTAATCCATAAATCCTAAACCCTAAACCCTAAAGCCTTAACCCTAAACCCCAAACCCAAAACCCAAAACTAAAACCTAAACCCTAAACCCGAAACTCTAAACCCTAAAATCCTTAAATTATAAAGCCTAAACACTAAACCCTAAACCCTAAACCCTAAACTCTAAACCCTAAACCCTAACCCGAAACCCTAAACCCTAAAACCCTAAACTCTAAACCCTAAATTTAAACCTAAACCTGCCAGTTTACTTAATTTAAAAAAAAAAACCCTAAAAATAACCCTAAAACCTAAACCCCAAAATATTAAAACTTTAAACCCTAAACCCTAAACCCTAAATCCTAAACCATAAACCCTAAAACCTTAAACCTTGAACTCTAAACCCTAAACCCTAAAAATCTACAACCCTAAACCCTAAACCCTAAACCCCAAACCCTAAATCCTAAACCCTAAACACTAAAAACCTAAACCCTAAACCCTAAAAACTTAAAACTTAAGCCTAAACAAAAAAAACCTTAAAATGAAATAAATAAACTTAAACCTAAATAAAATACAAAATATTACAAAATAAAAACCTAAACTAAGACCTAAACCTAATTATAAAATAAAAAATAAAAACTAAACTAAAATAAAATAAGTAAAAACTTAAACTAAACTAAAAAATAAAATAAACCTAAAAATAATAAACCTAAATAAAATAAAAATTAAACATAAAATAAAAATAAAATAAACCTAAAATTAAATAAAAATTAAATAAAATCATAAACCTAAAAAATAAACCTAAAAATAAAACCTAAAAAATAAATAAAAAATAAAACCTAAACTCTAAACTAAAAAAAAAGTAAACCTAAAATAAACAAATAAAATAAACCTAAACCTAAACTAAAATAAATTAAACTAAAATAAATTAAACCTAAACCTAAACTAAACCTTAAACTAAATAAAATGAAATAAAACCTAAAAATAAATAAAATAAAAAACTAAAACCTAAACCTAAAAGAAAAAATTCTAAACCTAAACCTAAAAATAAAGAATAAAACATAAACCTATAAAATAAAATAAAATTAAAACAAAGCTAAAAAAGTATGCATAAACCTAAACATAAACCTAAAAATAAACAAAAATTAAAACCTAAACTAAAATAAATAAACCTAAAATAAATAAACTAAACTAAATAAAAAAAATAAACTTAAAAAAAGTAAAATAAACTAAAATAAATAAAAAAATAATGTAAATAAACGAAATAAACCTAAACCTACCTATTCCCTTAAATTTTAAAACCCTAAACTCTAAACCCTAAACCCTAAACCCTAAATCCTAAACCCTAAACTCTAAGCCCTAAACCCTAAACCATAAACTAACCATAAACCTAAAACCCAAAAACACGTAAACACTAAACCCTAACCCTAACCATAACCCTAAATCCTGAACCTTAAACCCTAAACCATAAACCCTAAAACTCTAAACACTAAAACCTAAACAAACCCTAAAGCTTAAATCCCAAAAACCCTAAAGCCTAAACCCTGAACTAACCCTAAACCATAAGTTAACCCTAAATCCTAAACCTTAAGCCCTAAACCCTAAACTCTAAACCCTAAACCCTAAACCCAACCCTAAAACCCTAAACCCTAAATCCTAAACCCTAAAACCTAAACCCTAAACCCTAAAGCCTAAACATTAAACCCTACACCCTAAACACTAACCCTAAACCCTAAACCCTGAAACCCTAAACCATAAAATCATAAACCCCAAATCTACACCCTAAACCCTAAACCCTAAGAAACTAAAAACATAAACCTAAACTAAATAAAACCTTAAAATAAAATAAATAAAAGTACCTAAACCTAAATAAAATAAAATAAAATAAATAAACCTAAACTAAACTAAAAATAAAATAAAATAAACCTAAAAATTAAAAACCTAAATAGAATAAAAACTAAACATAAAATAAAAATAAAATAAAATAAAAACAAAATAAGAACCTAAACCTAAAAGGTAAACCTAAAAATAAATAAAAAAATAAAACTTAAATCATAAATTTTAAAAAAAATCTAAACCTAAAATAAAAATAAAATAAACAAACTATAATAAACCTAAACCTAAACTAAAATAAATAAACTAAAATAAATAAAACTTAAAATTAAACCTAAAATAAACTAAAACTAAACCTAAACTTAAACTAAATAAAAAAAACAAATGAAAAATAAACCTAAATGCAAAATAAACTAAAAAAAATCCTAAAATAAATAGGCGAAACTAAATAAAAATTAATATAAATCTAAATAAAAAAATAAAAAATAAAATAAACCAAAATAGATAAAAAAAACTAAATAATCTAAACAAACATAAACCTACTATTTTACTTAATTAAAAAAAACCCTAAACCCTAAATCCTAAGCCCTAAATCCTAAACCCTAAACTAAACTCAAAACCCTAAACCCTAAAATCTTCAATCCTAAACCCTAAACCCCGAACCCTAAATACTAAACACTAAACCCTAAAAACTTAAAAACCTAAGCCTAAACTAAACAAAAGCCAAAACTAAAATAAATAAATAAACCTAAACCTAAATAAAATACAAAAATATTATAAAATAAAAACTTAAATTTAGACCTAAACCTAAACCTAAATGTAAAAATCAAATCAAATAAAAAATAAAAACTAAACTAAAATAAAATAAGTAAAAACTTAAACTAAACAATAAAAATAAAATAAACCTAAAAATAATAAACATAAATAAAATAAAAACTAAATGTAAATTAAAAGTAAACTAAACCTAAAATAAAATAAAATAAAATAAAATAAAATAAAATAAAAACTAAATAAAAACCTAAACCTAAAAAATAAACCTAAAAATAAATCTGAAAAATAAATAAAAAATAAAACCTAAACTCTAAATAAAAAAAAAAAGTAAACCTAAAATAAACTTAAACCTAAACTAAAATAAATTAAACTAAAATAAATAAAACCTAAACCTAAATCTAAACCCTAAACTAAATAAAGTAAAATAAAACCTAAAAATAAATAAAATAAAAAGCTAAAACATAAACCTAAAAAAAATCCTAAACCTAAACCTAAAAATAAAGAATAAATTATAAACCAAAAAAATAAAATAAAACTAAAACTAAGCTAAAATAATATGCATAAACCAAAACTTTAACCTAAAAAATAAACAAAATAAAAAACCTAAACTAAGATAAATAAACCTAAAATAAATAAACTAGACTAAATAAAAAAATAAACTTAAATAAAAATTAAAAATAAAAAATACTAAAAAAAATAAAATAATAATGTAAATAAACTAGATAAACCTAAACCTACCAATTTCCTTAAAAATTATTTTAGAAAAAACCCTAAACACTAAATCCTAAACCTTAATCCTAAACCCTAAACTCTAAACCCTAAACCCTAAACCCATAAACTTACCATAAACTTAAAACCCAAAACTCGTAAACCCTATACCTTGACCGTAACCCTAAATCCTAAACCTTAAACCCTAAACTCTAAACCTTAAAACCCTAAATACTAAACCCTAAACAAACCCTAAAGCTTAAACCCTAAAAACCCTAAAGCCTAAACCCTAAACTAACCCTAAACCATAAGCTAACCCTAAACCCTAAACTTGAAGCCCTAAACCCTAAACCCTAAACCCTAAACCTTAAGCCCTAACCCTAAACCCTAAACCCTAAAACCCAAAACCCTAAAACCCTAAACCCCAAACTCTAAACCATAAACCCTAAACCTTAAGAACCTAAAAACCTAAACTTAAACAAAATAAAACCTTAAAATAAAATAAATAAAAGTACCTAAACCTTAATAAAATAAAATAAAATAAATAAAATAAAATAAAGACCCAAACTAAACTAAAAAAATAAAATAAACCTAAGAATTAAAACCTAAATAGAATAAAAACTAAACATAAAATAAAAATAAAATAAACCTAAAATAAAATATAATAAAAATTAAATAAAAACCTAAACCTAAAAATAAATAAAAAATAAAACTTAAATCATAAATTTTAAAAAAAGCAAAACCTAAAATAAAAAAATAAACAAAATAAAATAAACCTAAACCTAAACTAAAATAAAATAAACTAAAATAAATAAAACCTAAAACTAAACCTTAAATAAACTAAAGCTAAACCTAAACTTAAACTAAATAAAATAAATTAAATGAAAAAAACCTAAACCTAAACTAGAAAATAAAACCTAAAAGTCCACCTAAAATAAATACCTAAAACCTATAACCTAAATGAATAAAATAAAAAGCTAAACCTAAAAAAAATTAAAAATAAAACCTAAACCTAAAAAAATACAAATAACACTGCACTAAAAAATAAACCAAAACCCAAAAATAAACTAAAATAAAAATCTTAAAATAAATAAGCTAAACTAAATAAAAATTAAAATAAACCTAAACAAAAAAAAATTAAATAAACTCAACTAAATAAAAGATAAACTAAATAAATTAAATAAACCTAAACCTACTAGTTTACTTAATTAAAAAAAAAACCTAAACCTAAATCCTAAACCCTAAACCCTAAACCTTAAACCCTAAACTCTAAACCCTAAACTCTAATCCCTAAACCCTAAAATCTACAACCCTAAACCCTAAACCCTAATCCCCAAACTCTAAATCCTAAACCTTAAAAAAAACCATAAAACCTAAGCCTATACTAAAAAAACCTAAAATATAAATATAAATTTATAAAATAAAATAAAAACCTAAATAAAATAAGTAAAAACTTAAACTAAACTAAAAAAAATAAAAAAAGCCTAAAAATAATATATATAATTAAAATAAAAACTAAACATAAAATAAAAATAAAATAAACCTAAAATAAAATAAATAAAATAAAAACTAAATAAAAACCTAAACCTTAAAAATAAACCTAAAAATATTAAAAAATAAAACCTAAACTCTGAACTAAAAAAAAGTAAACCTAAAATAAACAAAATAAAATAAACCTAAACCTAAACTATAATAAATTAAACTAAAATAAATAAAATTGAAACCTAAATCTAAACCCTAAACTAAATAAAATGAAATAAAACCTAAAATAAATAAAATAAAAACCTAAAACCTAAACCTAAAAAAATCCTAAACCTAAACCTAAAAATAAAGCAATAAAACATAAACCTAAAAAATAAAATAAAACTAAAACTATACTAAAAAATATGCATAAGCCTAAACCAAAACTTAAAAAATAAACAAAAATAAAAAACCTAAACTAAAATAAATAAACCTAAAATAAATAAACTAAATAAATAAAATAAATAAACTTAAATAAAAATAACAAATAAAATAAACTAAATAAACCTAAACCTACTTATTTCCTTAAAATGTTTCTAAAGAAACCCTAAACCCTAAACTCTCCAAACCCTAAACTCTAAACCCTAAATCCTAAACCATAAACTAACCATAAACCTAAAACCCAAAACCCCTAAACCCAAAACCCTAAGCCTAACGCTAAACCCTAAAACCCTAAACACTAAAACCTAAACAAACCCTAAATCTTAAACCCTAAAAGCCCTAAAGCCTAAACCCTAAATGAACCCTAAACCATAAACTAACCCTAAACCCTAAACCTTAAGCCTTAAACCTTAAAACAAACCCTAAACCCTAAACCTCTAAACCCTAAACCCTAAACCCTAAACCCTAATGCCTAAACATTAAACCCTAAACCCTAAACACTAACCAAAAACCCTAAACCCTAAAATGATAAACCCTAAAACCCTAAACCCCAAACCCTAAACCCTAAGAACCTAAAAACCTAACCCTAAACTAAATAAAACCTTAAAATAAAATAAATAAAAGTATATAAACCTAAATAAAATAAAATAAAATAAATAAAATAAAATAAAAAACTAAACTAAAATAAAAATAATAAAATAAACCTAAGAATTAAAAACCTAAATCGAATAAAACTAAGCGTAAAAGAAAAATAAAATAAACCTAAAATAAAATAAAATATAAACTAAATAAAAACCTAAACCTAAAGGTAAACCTAAAATTAAATAAAAAATAAAACCTAAATAATAAATTTAAAAAAAAAGCTAAACCTAAAATAAATATAAAATAAACAAAATAAAATAAATCTAAACCTAAACTATAATAATAATAAACTAAAATAAATAAAACATAAAACTAAACATAAAATAAACTAAAATAAACCTAAACCTAAACTAAATAAAATAAATTAAATGAAAAATAAACCTAAACCTAAACTAAAAAGTAAAACATAAAAGTTAACATAAAATAAAAACCTATAACCTATAACCTAAATGAATAAAATAAAAACCTAAACCTAAAAATAAAAATAAAAAAGAAAACCTAAACCTAAGAAAAATACAAATAACACTCCACTAGAAAATCTACATAAACCCAAAAATAAACTAAAATAAAAATCCTAAAATAAATAAGCTAAACTAAATAAAAATTAAAATAAACCTAAATATAAAATAAAAAATAAAATAAACTCAAATAAATAAAAAATAAACCAAATAATCTAAATAAACCTAAACCTTCCAGTTTAGTTGTTTAAAAAAAACCCTAAACCCTAAATCCTAAACCCAAAACCCTAAACCTTAAGCCCTAAAACTAACCTTAAACCTTAAACCCTAAACCCTAAACCATATACCCTAAACCCTAATCCCTAAACCCTAAGCCCTAAAACCCTAAACCCTAAACCCTGAACCCTAAACCCTAAAACCTACAACCCTAAACCCTAAACCCCAAACCCTAAACCTTAAATCCTAAAACCTAAACTAACCATAAACCCTAAACCCTAGACCCTAAGAATGGACGTAACTCACACGTAAACATTATCGCCAACCATAGGCTTAGTTTAGATTTGTCAATGGATTTGAAAGTGGAGCCACTGCTATCACATGGTGGGGATCTAGGTGCTAGTGCATGGAGGTTATGGTCAGAGCAATGGTGGTTATGGAGGCAGAAGGAGTGATGGGGGTTACAGCGTTGGTGGTGGTAGAGGGAGAGATTGAGGATATGATGGAGGATCCCACTACTGAGAAGGTGTGGTTCTGATGGGAACTGAGAAGATGAAGATCGGTCTATCCGATCTGCTTCTTATGGAACTATGTCTTTACAATAGAGACGGTTCTACTAATCTAGGGATTTTTATTTGCTCTATGGGTGCTCATTTTATATTAATGTCATTGCTTGTGTCTTAAAAAACTTAGGCTTCTACTTGGCTGATGAAATTGAAAAGAAGAAATGTTGAATCTAAATTTATTCTCTATTAAAAAATCCTAAACTTAAACCCTTAATTTTAAACCCTAAACTAAAACTTAAACCCTAAATCTAAAAGCTAATCCCTAAACCCTAAACCCTAAACCCTAAACCCTAAACCCTAAACCCTAAACCCTAAACCTAAACCTAAAACCTTAAACCCTAAATCCTAAACTCTAAAACCCTAAACCCAAAACCCTAAAACTTACAACCCTAAACCCTAAACCCTAAACCCCAAATCCTAAACCTAAACACTAAACCCCAAACTAATGGTAAACCCTAAAACCTAAATTAACCCAAACTCCCAAACCCTAAGCTAACCCTAAGCTAACCATAAACCCTAAACCATGAATAAAGATGTCACTAGGAGTAGATCTAAATGAATGACCTAATCCTAATATAGTTATGTTAGCTAAAGAAAATATCTTTAAAAGACTTTGCCTTGACTATTAGAGATTTGAATACCCTAAACCTTAACCCTAAATCATATCATAATACCATATATTATAGTATAATGTAGCATCATATATTTTGAAAATGTAGTGATGTGTTTTTGGATGTTACAAGATATTTTGAAATGTTTTAGTATATTATGATATTGTGCCGTATAGTCTATATTAATATAAATTCTAAAAATATTGATTTAATAAATCAGATGATGAAATTCATTAAATTTGAATTTGGAATTAAGTTGTAGTACCAAAGGTGTGCTACGCCACTTGTAGTCTAAAAAGTAAGATTTTATGTTCAAAATAGATATTATATGTTGTAGCATAGTATAACATCATATATCATAATATATTATTCTATGCATTTTAAATTATTTTAGTATTTTACAATCATGCTGATACCTAGGAGATTTCTAAAAATGTTGAATTTAGACTTTAAAATGGTGGAATTTGGCCAAATTTAAAAGGTAGAGCATAACATCATAATATATTATTTTAATTTAAAATATGTAAGTGATATGACTAATATTATAGATTTTTATTGTTTAGACTAAATTTATGATTTTTATCGTAAGTAATCCCTTATGATGTGATATGCAATATAGTATAATATAATAAGTTATAATGTATTATAATATAGGATGCCATAACAAAGTGTAGCATCATGCATTATAGCATACTATTGTGTATTAATACTTGTTGTTTAGCATATTTTAGTTTGTTATAGTATGATGTAGTATAGTTTGTACTGGTATTCATAAAAATACTGATTTATAGGCTGAGATGATGGGATTTGACCAAATTTAAGGTAAGCTTTAAAGAACATCATTGGGGGTGTGCTATGGTGTATCATTTAATAAAAAAAAATGGAATTTTGCATCCAAAATAAATGTTAATTTTTCAACCAAATTTTAAAAATTTCTTGCTTAAAGTGATTCATTTTAAGCTGTAATGTAAGATAATATATTATTTGAAAGCATATTAAAATATAATGTAGATAACAATATAACTTCATATATATATATATATGAATGTGGTGGTGTGTTACTAAATGTTATTGTACATTTTATTATGTTATACTTTTGTTATAATACATTGGGTCAAAACTCACAAAAATGCTAATTTGAAGGTTGAGATGGAAGAATTTGGCCAAATTCTTGGCACACACCAAGAAGCAACGCAAAAATTATGCTATTTTGTACCATTTCTAATAGAAAAATAACAATTTTACATTTAAAATGAACATTATTCATATTTTGAGAAAATTTCATATTTTTTTTGTTTTAAGTGATTCTAATGTGGTGTAATGTTAGACAATATATTATATTATAGCAAATTATAATATAACATCTTATTTTATAATATAATATGGTGTGTTAATTCACACTATAATATGTTTAGCAAGATATTGTATAATTAATTTGAGCTTGTACCATCATAAATCATAAAATATTGATTACAATGTTAAGATGATGTAATTTAAATGAATAAATTATAAGGCTTTTGGTTGAAGTATTAATGGTGTGTATAAGAGAAGAAATAAGATTTGATGAGAATTCCATGTCAAGGACATTGAGGGGGATCCATTAGGGGATCTCACATGCATTGGACATGACATGTGAGGGGTCTATATCGAGGGCATAGAAGAAGAAAATATGCTGGGGATAAGGTTTGAATTTGATTTGATTATATGATTTGTGGAAAGAAGATCTGTTGGTGATAAGAATCTATAATCCACTAGGGATTAAGATTAAATTTAATTTGTTTTGCTTTAATTGATGTGGAGGTATATCTGCTAGAGATATGGGCTAGTCCATGGGACGGAATATGAACCATGCACTAGGAAAGTTTGGGCTATCCACATGGATTGGATTTGAGTTTAATTTCATAGATATTTTTGGGGATGTATCCACTGGGGATAAGAGGTTAGTTAGATTTATTTTATTTAGACTCTTCTGAGAGAGTTGGTTTAATTTGACTCTACTATGGAGATTGATTTTGAAATTGATTTATTTGTTTGACTTATTTATAACTCCATTGGGGAAAATCATATTGGGTTTAATTTAATCTAAGCTAATGTATGGACCCTATCGATGTGTGATGGACCCACTGAGAAGGGGTTATATCAGCCTTGACCTACCTCAGGTTTAAAAATCCAAATGAATAATCTACCAGCTGCGGGGTAGAGCTAGGCAACCTAAGGGGTTGCCTTTTAGTGTGCAACGATTATGCTAAGAGTGAGGCGTAGCTAACTTACATCTTCCAAAGTGAAGAACAACTATTGGGGTGACCTGTTGGATGCATAATAAATCAAACCTGACCTAGGGCGACTACTTTGTGAATGTCATTGGGGACTTATGTCAACTCAAAAGAAGTCAAGATTAATTTTATCTTAATTTCATGTGATTTGATATGGTTTGTTTAGTTTAGTTTGATTTTGAACTGAAGGCATATGCACTGGGGATGTGAGATCGGTCAAATTTGATAGATTTAAATTATGGACCATGTCGATGTGCCATGGACCCACTGAGAAGGGGTTATATCGGACTTGTCCTGTCTCAGATTTACAATCCAAAAGGATAGTCTACTGGCCGTGGGGTAGAGCTAGCCAACCTAAGGGATTTCCTTTAAGTGTGCAATGGTTGTGCTAGGAAGAAGGCATAGTAGACTTACATCTTCTAAAGTAGGGAACAACCGCTAGGGTGACATGTTGGTAACACAACAAATCGAACCCAACTTAGTGGTGACTACTGAGTGAATGCCACTGGGGACTTATATCAACTCAAGAGTAGTTAGGAAATTCCTATAGGGAGTTCTGATGACACTGCTTTAAAGATAAGATGCTTGCTTAGGAAAAGGTACTGCTATGGATGTCCTTCTAATCCATAAGTGAATATATATATTTTTTTATATGTTTGCATGAACTCTGTTGGTGTGAGAGAGACCACACTGAGAAGGGGTTATGTCATCCTTGACCTATATCATATTTACTAGACCAAGTGAGAATCTGCACATCCATAGGATAAATTCTCCAACCACAGGGGTGGTTACTAGGAAAGGGAACTGTCCAATCTGATAGTAACCCGGGTAGTGTCTAAATGAGGTCACAAAGGATGTGATCTAAATATAGTTCCCACACAAAAGGTGCTACTAGCGGTATTATCTTGAGCCCTAAAAAAGAAAGCCTATAAGTGTACAGTGGCCAAATCAAGAAGAAAGCTGAGCAGACTTACATCTACCATGAGTGGTTTATCCTAAGGTGCGAGAACCAACTAACCTAAGGTGTATCCATTAGCATGAGTGGTGTATCCATCAGCATAGTGAGAACCAACCAAAGTACCCGTCAGTGTGCAACGATCAATCTAGAAAAAAGTGTGTAGGCTTAAAACTTTCTAAGCAGAACTGATCATCAGGATAGTCTATCGTTGGTGGGATAGATGTTATCTAACGTAGAGCGACAACTAAGTGGGGAGCCCCGAGGATGGACTGACCAAGACTTGAAGCAGTTAGGAGGGAAGGAGCCACTAGGGGAATTATGATAAACCTCATATATACTTGATCCAGTCAATGCATGAAGGATAATCCAAGAAGAACGCATAGTAGACTCACATCCTCTTAAATGAAGCCAACATGAGGTAACTTACTGGCTACATAGTAAGGCCTACCAAACTAACAAGGCACTCATCAGTGTGTAGTGGCCAAGAAAAGAAGGAAAGCGTGCCAAACTTACATCCTCCAAAGCAAGAAGACCACTGGGGTGACACGCTAGTAGGGTAGCACATCAGCCCGACCTAGAGCAGCTAATGAGTGAGTGCCATTGGAGTCATTATCTCAACTCAGAGTTTACCGAGACAAAAGATATGTGTTTATTTTATATGCTTGTCTGTAGTTTGTGTTTGTGTTGTATGAATGAAGGATAGGACGTAGCTTGTGTTCCATACACCTACCCTAAACACATCGTGGCGATTCTCAAATAAGAATACTTTCAACATGGAAGACATTAAATTTGAAATGGAATTTTCATTGATGATAATTATTTTCAAACATTATTTATAATATTTCATTAAAGAGAGCCCTTTGATTGGAAACATTGGGTGCTCTTCCTTATGATTAATGAACTGATAAGATCCTCCTTGGTAGGCCTTCTCCATGATAAAAGGGCCTTCTGAAGTGGGTTCAAACTTACCTCCCATTTTATGATGGGAAACAATTGGTCTCCTTAGAACTAAAATAAGCTCTCCTACTTGGAAAGCTCTAGGACGAACCAACTTATTGTGAGCTTGAATCATTTTAGATTTGTACAACTTAAGGTTTTGGCATGCCCGCTGGCATCTCTCCTCCGAACCTTCGAGCTCTTCTAACCATAACTTTGCATTCAGCTTTGTTATGATCTTGCTACCCATAGCTATCCTTAGTGATGTGAGTTAGACTTCTAATGGTAGAACAGCTTCAGACCCATACACTAAGGAGAAAGGAGTAGACTGAGTTGGAGTTCTATATGTAGGCCCACAAGGCTTCAACTAACTGCTCATGCCATTTTCGCTTATTTTTGTCGAGTGCCTTCTCCAGTATTTGGATGAGAGCTTTGTTGAAGGCTTTTGCTAAGCTGTTTTCCCTCGGGTAGTTGATGGTAGAATATCTCTAATCTATGTTATTTCTTCAAGCAATGTTGTTAATCTCGATGCTCTTGAATGCAGTACCATTATAATATATAATTCATCAAGGAACTCAAAACCTATATACTATATGGTTCCTAAAAAATTGGAGCACATGCTGAGCTATGACCTCCCTGAGCCAAATCGCTTTCACCAATTTGGAAAAGTAGTCAGCAATAGCTAAGATGAATAGATGACCCTTAAAAGAAGGAGGATAAATCGAACCCACTATGTCGGTACCCCAACATTCAAATAGCCATGAGGCCAATGTAAGAGGTAGAATGTTTGGTGGTTGGTGTAGCACCATACTGTGTATCTAACATTGGTGGCATCGCCTAGCCGTATCCATGCGATCTTTGAATCATCGATGGCCAATAGTATCCTAGTCTCTTGATCTTGGCTTTCATCTTCAAGCTGGATTGGTTGGCTTCACATAATCCTGAGTGTACCTCAGTTATGATCTTAAGGGCTTCATGCTTGTCTAAACAATGTAACCACATATGATCGAAAGACAGCTGCACAAGACACCATCCATAAGAGCATATGAAAGTGCTCTCGGCTTCATCTGATGGGTTTGTGACTTCTGTTGAGGTAGTTTTCTTTTATTTAGGTAATCCTTGAATGGTTGCCTCTAATCTAACTCCTCGTCCATCTTGTCAATGGCAACCTCCCTTTTAAGAAAGTAATGTTTGATGGGTTCAATATTAATAAGGCATAAGACTTGTCTATTTTGGACCTTTATTGATATAGACACATCCTCTGAACATGCAACTCCTTGGAAAGCTTAACTAAAGCATACACTTTGATGTTCTCTCCTTGAGGAATCTTATAAATGGTAACCTCTAGGATTTGGGCCAACAACTCCATGGTGTACTTATGGTAGTGATGGAGCTTAGGCTTTATAACCTTATAGGACCCAGCAATTTGGTTGATAACTAGCTAAGAATCCTCGAAGATGTTGATGTTCTGGATGCTTAGAGTAATGGCTAACTCTACATCATCAATCAAAGCCTCATATTCAGCTTCGTTGTTGGTGCAAGGATTGGACAGATGATATGAGAATCTCATTACATCATAGTTTGGAGTTAAAAGAACTATTCCTACCCCTGCCTTTCCTGGAATAGTAGATTATGGTTCTTCTCATCTTTAAGAGGAAGCCGCACCATCAAAGTACATCTCCCAATGGTGAATGCTAGTATCGCATAAGTTCATGATTTGTTCATCAAGGAGATGATCACTAAGCAGAGAGTCAACAGGAAGTGGGTGTGCTACTAAGAAATCTGCTAGTGCTTGTCCTTTCACCACATGGAGGGGTACATAGGTAATGTCAAATTACGAGAGGATCATGGACTATCGTGCCAACCATCTAGATAGCATCGATCGTGTCATGAGATACTATAGCGAATTGCTCCTAGATATTAAGTTTGCCAAATGAGGAAGCATGTAGTGCTGATGTAGAGAATAAATCTAGTAAATGCTTCTCAATGAGTGAAAAATTAGCCTTAGTAGGGATTAGATGATGGTTGAGGTAGTAGAGTGCATTTTCCTTCCCTTCATCATTGCAATGGGCCAACAAAGTACTAAGGGAGTCATCTAATGCAACAATGTCAAGTATGAGTGACTTGCGTGAGATATGGGCTGCTATAGCTGGCAACATCATCAAGTAATGCTTGATGTCTTTGAAGGCATGCTCACACTTGTCATCCCACTTGAACTTATCATCCTTTTTAACAAGTGTTGAGAATGGTTGACATCTTCCTGATAGGTTGGATATAAAGCATTGTAGATACACCAACCACCCTTGGAATGATCTGTGTTGAGTTAACATTTTAGGGGGTGGCATTTTTAATATCACCTTAATCTTCTCAGGATCGATTTCGATTTCTTAATGTCGGATAATAAACCTAAGGAATTTTCTTAAAGCTACTCTTAATGCACACTTCAGGGGGTTCATTTTGAGGAAAAATTGTCTTAACTATTTGAAAACTACTCAAGTCAAATTGACCATGAGATCATCGACATAGTTTCAACTTGATGATGAATGAGTTCATCAAAGATTCGAGTCATAGCCCACCGGTATGTAGCATCGAAATTTTAAGGTCGAAAGTCATAACCTTATAGTAATAGATTCCAATCGTGGTTCTAAAAGTGTTTCTTTCATATCCGTGGGCCATCTTTATATGGTTATATCGAGATGAGCCATCCATGAAAGAGAAGACTACATGAGATGAGGCAATGTCCACCATCAACTACATGATTGGTAGTGAAAATTCATCTTTTGGACATAGCTTATTTAAATCCCTAAAATCGACACATATATGAATTTGGCCATTCTTTTTCTTAACTAGGACATCGCTGGCTAGCCAAGTAAGGTATTTTTCTTCCAGGATGAAGACAACATCGACCATTTTCTTCAATTCATAAATGACCTCTTATTTTATGTCTAATCGCATGCATCTTGGAGCTTGCTTGATAAGGTTAGCAGTAAATTTTATTGCTAGTTTATGAACCACTATGTTAGGAGCCAATCCAGGCATCTCTTCATAACTCCATGCAAAGTAGTCCATAAACTTAGTCAATAGCCTAACTAAGTCATTGGTTTCAATTTCATTCAACAAAGAACTGATGTATGTCAGGTGTGGATCTTCTTCAATTCCTAAGTTGATTTCTTTAAGCTCGTCGATGGTTTACTTGATCTCTTCTTCAAACTCTAGCTGTGCAACTCTGACTTCAAAATCATTTAGATCATCTGAAATTTCTAAGCACAGCTCCTCATATGGGTTAATATGATTTGAAATGAACCTATCAGATTTCAAATGATTGGTCATGACTAATCGCCATCATCGATTGGACCCATCAATCCTTGTCCCGACTTGATTGAGTGCTTTTGCATTTGTTCTTCCATATTCTTTTGAAGTAGTCTGACTTATGCTCTAAGTCTTCACACTTGTGGATGACTTAGGGGCTTCCTTAACTACCAAACCTCCTTGAGAGGAAAGTGGGTTCGAGCTAAGGTTCCCAACCTAACGTTTCACATATGCACTTGGATACACTTATGCTTTTCTTTGGAGCCTAGTCTTGTTCACTATCTGGATCAAGTGTCATGTCTAAGGGAATCTATTGCTGAGAAGAGCTGGCTAGTGTGCTAACTATATAAGACTCATCCTATGAACTAGATTTTAAGTTTATATGGATAACAGGTGTACTTTCGGTAACTGGGACATATCTCCCATTGGATGGCAAATAAGGTGATTTTCCACCCTTAGAACTACCTCTAAACTGGCCTCTTTCTTTGCCTAGTGGAAGTTAGGTCATCCTACCCATATGTTCGAATGGGGCAAAGAACTGTGGGTGGAATCTAATGTCAGGCTCCACTTCCTCCTCCAAGTCTATTTCCTCTCCCTTTTATTTTCCTTTTCATTTTTCTTTTCTTTTCTTTTTCTTTCTCTTTTCTTTTATTTTTTTCTTTTATTTTATTTTAAACTTTGGCCAAGCTTGAGAATAGACTTGTTTATTTTGAGGGAGGTAGTAACTCGTATCCTCATATATGCCAACCTCGTGAACTATAGATCCCTTGAGATCTCCTTTGACATAGTAGATGATCCCACCTCTCACGAACTTCATACACTGATTTAGAGATGATGGAGTTATGTTGTTCTCATGTATGCATGGTCTCCCAAGCAAAGCATTCAAATATGTACATGAGTCTATAATGCAAAACTTGGCTTTGGTCTTCCAATCATATATCTCTAAGGGAAACACTATGGAGCCTAAGGCCTGTTGATCTCACTTTTGGAGTATGAATTCAATCTTCCCATCTTAGACTTAGGAGTCTTCAAGACACTAAGACTTCCCTAGTCATAAGACAATTCTAATATTAGGGAAACACTTAACCTAAGCCTAAAGACTTAGGCTAACCATAAGATTAGGTTATGCTAGGGATTAGGATAATCCACCTACCCTACAACCCAAATCCAATCCATGTTCACCTTCTCAAACTAAACCTCAAGCTTAGTTCAAACATTAAATTAAAATCCAAATCCAAACCCAAACCCTATAATCGTGTTGGTGGCGAAGGGAGAGATCAAGAATATGATGGTGGATCTTGCTACTCGAGAGGTCGGGGTGGTTCTGAGGGGAACTGGAGAAACTGAAGAACGAGCTGATCTGATCTACTGCTTATGAAATAGTGTCTTTATAGTTTAGACGGTTCTAGTTATCTATGGTTTTTTATTTGCTCTATGTGTGCTCATTTTTTATCTATGTCGTCACTTGGGTCTAAGTAAACTTGGTGTGTTACTTGGCTGATAAAATCGAAAAGATGAAATGTTGAATTTGAATTTATTCTACATTAAAAAAAAAGCCAAAAACCCTAAACTTTAAACTAAAACCTGAACCCTAAACCTAAAACCTAAACCCTAAGCCATAAACCCTAAAAACCAAAAATCCTAAACACTAAACCCTAAAACCCTAAACCATAAACCCTAAACCCTGAACCCTATATACTAAACCAAAAACTACAAACCCTAAACCTTAAACCCTAAACCCTAAACTAACACTAAACCCTAAACCTAAACTTAAAATAAACTAAAGCTAAACCTAAACCTAAACTAAATAAAATAAAATAAACTAAAAATAAACCTAAACCTAAACTAAAAAGTAAAACCTAAAAATAAACCAAAAATAAAAACCTAAAACCTAAAAAATATAATAATAACATAAACCTAAACCTAAAAATAAAAAATAAAACCAAATTCAAAAAATAAAATAAAAATAACACTCAACTAAAAAATAAACGTAAACTTAAACCTAAATGTAAAAAATAAATAAATAAAGCAAAACTAAAATAAATAAACTTAGCTAAAAAAAAACATATGTATAAATAATAATAAAATAAACTAATAAACTAAACTTTACTAAATCTTTTAAAAAAAAGCCTAAACCTAACCATAAACCCTAAAGCCTAAACACTAAATTCTAAACCCTAAACCCTAAACCCTAAACCCTCAAATCCCAAACCCTAAAACCCTAACCTTAAAACCTAAAACCTACACCTAAACTAAATAAACCTATAAATAAAATATATAAAACCCTTAACCTAAATAAAATTAAAAATAAAATAAAACTAAAACATAAACTAAAATCTAAATCTAAACCTAAAAATTAAATATAAAAAACTAGAACAAAATAAATAAAAACTTAAACTAAACTAAAAAAATAAAATAAACCTAAGAATAAAAAACATAAAAAAAAACAAAAATAAAATGTAAATTAAAAATAAAATAAACCTAAAATAAAATAAAATAAAATCTAAAGAAAACCTAAACCTAAAAAATAAAACAAAAAATAAATAAAAATAAAACTTAAAGCCCTAAACTAAAACCAATGACTAAAATAAAATAAAATTAAACTAAACCTAAACTAAAATAAACAAAAATTAAAAATAAACCTATACTTAAACATAAAATAAACTAATTCTAAACCTAAATACAAACTATATAAAATAAAATAAACTAAAATAAGCCTAAACCTAAACTAAAAAAAATAAACCTAAAATAAAAACCTAAAACCTAAACCTAAAAAAAAATCCTAAACATAAACCTAAACGTAAAAAATAAAAGCTACACCAAAAAAATATAATAAAAATAAAACTCAACTAAAAAATAAACATAATCCTAAACCTAAACTTAAAAAGTAAACTAAAATAAAAAACATAAACTAAAATAAATAAACCTAAAATAAATAAACTAAACTAAATAAAATATAAAATAAACCTAAATAAAAAAATAAAATAAACTAAAATAAATAATAAAATAAACTACATAAACAAAATAAACCTAAACCTACCTGTTTACTTAATTTTAAAAAACATAAACCCTAAATCCTAAACCCCAAACCCTAAACCCTAAACCTACAACCCTAAACCCTAAACCCTAAACCCTAACCCTGAGCACTAAACCCTAAAAGCATAAACACTAAAACCCTAAACCCTAAACCCTAAATTCTAAACCATAAATCGTAAACCCTAAACCCTAAACCCTAACCATAAACTGTAAACCTTAAAAGCATAAACCCTAAAACCCTAAACTCTAAACCCTAAACCCAAAGTCCAAAACCCTAAACCTAAACTTAAAAAAAACTAAACCTAAACCTAAACCTAAACTAAATATAATAAAATAAACTAAAAATAAACATTAACCTAAACATAAAAAAAATAAAACCTAAAATAAACCTAAAATAAATGCCTAAAACCTAAATCTAAATAAATAAAATAAAGACATAAACCTAAACCTAAAAAATAAAAAATAAAACCTAAAACTAAAAAAATAAAATAAAAATAAAACTCAACTAAAATAAACCTAAACCTAAACCTAAACCCGCAAAATAAAATAAAATAAAAACAAAAAACAAAAAATAAATAAACTAAGATAAATAAAAATAAAAATAAGCATAAATAAAATTAAAACATAAATTAAACAAAATAAACCAAATAAACCTAAACCTATCGGTTTACTTAATTTAAAACCCTAAACCCTAAAGCATATTCACTAAACTCTAAACCCTAAATCCTAAAACTGTAAACCCTAAACACTAAACCGTAAAATCTAAAAAACCTAAACTTAAATTAAATATAACCTAAAAATGAAATATATCAAAAACCTAAACTTAAATAAAATAAAAAAAGTAGAAAAAACTAAGTAAACTAAAAAAATAAACAAAAATAAATTAAATTAAAACATAAACTAACCTAAAAAAATAAGATAAACCTAAGAATAAAAAAATTAAATAAATTAAAAACTGAATGTAAAATAAAAATAAAATAATCCTAAAATAAAATAAAACAAAAACTAAATAAAAACCTAAACCTAAAAAATAAACCTAAAAATAAAACCTAAAAATAAATAAAAATAAAACCTAAACCCTAAACTAAAAAAAACTAAACCTAAAATAAAAACTAAATAAACTAAATAAAATAAACCTAAACCTAAACTAAAATAAACTAAACTAAAAAAAATAAAACCAAAACGTAAACATAAAATAAACTAAACCTAAACCTAAACCTAAACTAAGTAAAATAAAATAGACTAAAATAAACCTAAACCTAAACTAAAAAATAAAAAACCTAAAAAAACCTAAAATAAAAAACCTAAAACCTAAACCTAAAAAAAAATAAAATAAAACCTAAACCTTAACCCAAAAGTTAAAAAATAAAACCTACACCTAAAAAATAAAATGAAAATAAAACTTAACTAAAACCTAAACCAAAACCTAAAAAATCCTAAAAAATAAACTAAAATAAAAAACCCATAATAAATAAACCAAACTAAATAAAAATAAAAAATAAAATAAGCTAAAATAAATAAAAATTAAACTAAATAAACTAAATAAACCTAAACCTGCCAGTTTACTTAATTTATTTTAAAGAAACCATAACCCCTAAACCTTACATCCTAAACCCGAAATCCTAAACCCTAAACCCTAAACCCTAAACCCTAAAAAACCCTAAATCCTAAACCTTAAAAGCAAAAACCCTAACACGCTAAACCTTAAACCCTAAACCATAAACCCTAAACCCTAACCATAAACCCTAAACCCTAAACCCCAAACCCCAAACCTCAAACCCTAAACACAAATCTAAAGTAACTAAATAAAATTAAAAATAAAACAAAACCCTAAAACATAATTAACCTAAACAAAAAACCTAAACCCTAATAATGGGCAGAACCTTGATGACAGGAACATCACCATCAACAATGCACAGTCTAGATGTAGCAGTGGAGGCGAAGGCGGAGGAGGCAATTATCGTAGTGGTGGTTGGGGATTTGGAGGTGCTGGTGCATATGGAGGTGGTGGTCAGAGCAGTGGTGGTTATGGAGGCGGGAAGAGACGGAGGTTACAGCCTGGTCATGGAGGGGGGAGAGATCAGGGATATGATGGTGGACCCAGTCGCTCAAGAGGTTAGGTAGACAGAACCGGAGAAATTGAAGAACGAGCTGCATCTGCTTATGGAACTATGTCTTTATAATGAACCATTCTAGTTATCCGAGGTTTTGATTTACTCTATTTGTGCACATTTTATTATCTTTATCGTTAGTTTCATTTTAGAAACTTGGTGTGTTACTTGGTTGATGGAATCAAAAAGAAGAAATGTTGAATTTGAATTTGTTCTCTATTAAAAAAAATAAAAACCCTAACCACTAAACTAAAACTTGAACGCTAAACCTACAACCTAAACCTTAAATCCTAAACCCTAAAAATTATAAACCATAAACCCTAAACCCTAAACCCTAAAACCCTAAACTCTAAACCCTAAACCCTAAATCATAAAACCTAAACCCTAAACCCTAAACCCTATCAAAAAAAAACCCAAAAACCAAAACCCAAAACCCCAAACCCTAAACCCCAAATCCTAAACCCTAAACCCTAAACGCTAAACCCTAAAACCCAAAACCATAAACCCTGAAAACCTAAAACGTAAAGCTAAACCTAACAAAATAAACTAAAATAAAAAAATGTAAACCAAGATAAATAAACTTAATATAAATAAATAAAATTAAATAAAAATAAAAAATAAACATAGATAAAATTTAAAAAAATAAAATAAACTAAAATAAATAAAAAATAAATTGAATAAACCTAAACCTATAGGGTTACTTAATTTAAAAAAAAAACACTTAAACCTTCAATCATAAAACCCAAACCCTAAACCTAAAACCCTAAACCCACAACCCTAAACCCTAAATCTTAAATCCTAAAAAACCCTAAACCCTAAACCCTAAATCCTAACCCTAAACCTTAAACCCTAAAAGCATAAACCTAAAATCTTAAACCCTAAAACCCTAAACCCTAAACCTAAACCTAAAGTAACTAAATAAATGAAAAAATAAACCTAAACCCTAAAACCTAATAAACCTAAACCTAAAGCTAAACCCTAAACTAAATAAAAGTGAAAATAAAAATAATCCTAAATAAATAAATTAAATAAAAAATAAACTAAATAAACCTAAATGGGTTACTTAATTTTAAAAAAAACTAACATATAAAAAACCCCAAACCCTAAATAGTAAACCCTAAACCCTAAAATCCTAAACACTAAACCCAAAACCTAAACCATAACTAAACCCTAAAGCCTACAACCCTAAACCATAAACTCTAAACCTTAAACCATAAACCATAAACCACCATAACCCAAAACCAAAAAAATAAAACCTAAAAATAAAATAAATAAGAAAGCCTAAACCTAAATAAAAATAATAATAAAATAAAAACTAAACTAAAATAAAATAAACCTAAATTAAAATAAATATACCTAAAATAAATAAACTAAACTAAATAAAAATAAAAAATAAACCTAAATAAAAATGAAATAGAAAATAAACTAAATAAACTAAATAATCCTAAACCTACCCATTTTTTAATTTTTTAAAAAATACCACCTCTACCCTAAATGCAAAATCCAAAACATTAAACCCTAAAACTAACCCTAAACCCTAAACTAACTATAAACCCTAAACCCTAAATAAAAATAAATAAATAAAATAAAAACCCTAAACCCTAAACCCTAAAACTAACTATAAACCCTAAACCAACCATATACCCTATAACTTAAACCCTGAGCCCTAAATTAAAAAAACCCTAATCATAAATTATAAACCCTAAAACTAACCCTAATCCCTAAACCCTAACTCTAAACCTACAACCCTAAACCTAAAACCCTAAACCCTAAACTCTAAACCCTAAACTATAAACCCTAAATCTTAAACCCTAAAACCCTAAACCTTAAACACTTGAACCTAAACCCTAAAACCTACAACACTAAACCCTAAACACTAAACTCCAAACCCTAAACCCTAAACCCTAAAACTTCTACCCTAAACTCTAAACCTTATCAACCTAAAAATTTAAACCTAAGCTAAATTAAACCTAAAAATAAAATAAATAAAAAAGCATAATCCAAAATAAGATAAAATAAAGTAAAATAAAAATAAAAAATAAATTAAGACCTAAACTTAAAAATAAAAATAAAACTAAAATAAAAAAAATAAAAACCTAAACTAAACTAAAAAATAAAATAAACCTAAGAAAACTAAATAAAATAAAACCTAAATGTAAAATAGAAATAAAATAAACCTAAAATAAAATAAAATAAATACTAAATAAATACCTAAACCTAAAAAATAAACCTTAACATAAAAAAAAATAAAAAAACCTAGACCCTAAACTAAAAAAAAACCTAAATGTAAACTAAATAAAATTAAATAAACTAAAAATAAACCCAAACCTAAACTAAAAAATAAAACTTAAAAATAAACCTAAAATAAAAAAAACCTAAAACTTAAACCTAAAAAAATAAAATAAAGACATAAACCTAAACATAGTGATAAAAAATAAAACCTAAACATAAAAAATAAAATAAAAATAAAACACAACTAAAAAATAAACCTAAACCAAAAAAATAAACTAAAATAAAACCTAAAATAAATAAGCTAAACTATAAATAAAAATAAACCTAAATGAAATTTAAAAAAAAAGTATAATAAAATTTTAAATATATAAACTAAACTAAATATACTAAATAAACCTAAACCTATCGGTTTACTTAATTTTGAAAAAACCCTTAATCCATAAATCCTAGACCCTAAACCCAAAACCCTAAACACTAAACCCTAAACCTACAACCTTAAACATGAATGCATAAACCCTAAATCCTAATCCCAAAACCCTAAACCCTAAACCCTAAACTCTAAAAGCATAAACCCTAAAACCTAAACCCTAACCTTATACTAACCCTAAACTAACCCTAAACCATAAATCTTCAACACTAAACCCTAAACCCTAACCATAAACCCTAAACCTTAAAAGCATACAAACTAAAATCCTAAACCATAAACCCTAATCTCTAAACCCTATACTGTAAACCCTGAACACTAAACTTAAACCCTATACCCCAAACCCTAAATCTAAACATAATGTAACTAAATAAATTAAAAAAATAAACCTAAAACTAAACCTAAACCCTAAGAATGGGCAAAACCTTGATGGCAAGAACATCACCATCAATTAGCTCGGCCCAGGTCTAGAAGGAGGCTAACGAGAGAGATGATTACCATAGGTGGTGGGGGGAATTTGGAGGTGCCGATAAAGAGGTAGTGGTGAAAGGGTTGTTATGGAGGCGAGGAGCGATGGAGGTTACAACCATGGTGGTGAAAGGAGAGATCTGAGATATGATTATGGATCTTGAGAGGTTGGGGTGGTTCGATGGGAACTAAAGAAATTGAAGAATGACCGATAAGTCGCATGGAACTGTCTTTATAATAGATGTTTAGTTATCTGGTTTTGATTTGCTCTATGTGTGCTCATTTTTTATCTATGTCTTCACTTGTGCCTTAAAAAACTTAGTGTGTTACTTGGTTGATGAAATCATAAAGTAGAAATGTTGAATCTGAATTTGTTCTTTGGTAAAAAAAAATCCAAAAAACCCTAAACCCTAATCCGAAAACCTAGACCCTAAACCCTAAACCCTAAACCCTAAAACCTAAAAACCCAAAACCCTAAAATTTGAACCCTAAGCTCTAAACCCTAAAACCTAAACCTAAAACCCTAAACCCAAAACCCAAAACCCAAAACCCAAAACCTTAAAAACCCTAAACCCTAAACCCTAAACTAATCATAAACTGTAAACCCAAAAAAGCTAAAACCTAAACTTAAGTAAAACCTAAAATAAAATAAATAAAAGCCTAAACCATAATAAAATTAAAAAAATAAAATAAAATAAAACATAAACTAAAACCTAAACCTAAAAAAAATAAAATAAAAAATTAAAACTAATCTATAATAAAATAAATAAAAACCTAAACTAAACTAAAAATGAAAAAATAAACCAAAAATAAAAATAAAAAACCTAAAATAAAATAAAATAAAACCTAAATAAAAAATAAAAAAAAATAAACTCAAATATAAATTAAAAATTAAAAAAATTATAATAAATAAAAAATAAACTAAATTAACATAAACTTATTTGTTTATATAATTTTTTTAAAAAATTCTAACCCTAAACCCTAAATTCCAAACCCTAAATCTACAACCCTAACCATAAACCTTAACCCATAAAACCCTAAACCTTAAACCCTAAACCCAAAAACCTAAACCTTAAAACCCTAAATCTTAAACCTAAACCCTAAACTCTAAAATCCTAAAAACCTAAACCTAAACTAAATAAAACCCTAAAACAAAATAAATAAAAAACCTAACCCTAAACCTAAACTGAACCTTAAAATAAAATAACATAAAAATAAAATAACTAAACTAAAATAAATAATAACCTAAATTAAACTAAAAATTAAAATAAATCTATAAATAAAACCTAAATAAGATAAAATTTAATGTAAAATAAAATAAAATAAACCTATAAAATAAAAAATAAAAATAAAACTAAAGTAAGAAAAAATAAAAAACCTAAAGTAAATTAAATAAACCTAAATAAAATGGAAAAATATACCTAAAATAAAAATAAAATAAACCTAAAAGAAAATAAAATAAAAATTAAATAAAAACCTAAATCTAAAAAATAAACCTAAAAATTAATAAAAAAATAAAACCTAAACCCTAAACTAAAAAAAACCTAAACCTATAATAAACTAAACCTAAACCTAAACCTAAACTAAATAAAATAAAATAAACTAAAAATAAACTAAAACCTAAACTAAAAAATAAAACCTAAAAATAAACCAAAAATGAAAACCTAAAACCTCAACATAAAAAAATAAAATAAAAACCTAAGCCTAAACCTAAAAATAAAAAATAAAATTAAAATAAAATTAAACTAAAAAGGTAACCTAAAAAATAAAATAAATAAAAAACCTAAACTCAAATAAATTAACTTAAAATAAAGAAAATTAATTAAATAAAAATAAAATTGAAGCTAAATAAAAATAAAAAATAAATTAAACTAAATAAAGCTAAACCTACGTATTTACTTAATTTTAAAAATTAAATAAATAAATAAGAAAAATCATAAACCCTAAACCATAAATCCTAATCAATAAACCATAAACCCCAAACCCTAAGCCCAAAACCCAAACCAGAAACCCCAAACCCCCTAAACTCTAAACCCTAAACCCTAAACCCTAAACCCCAAAACACTAAACCCTAAACCTTAAACCCTAAACTAACCTTAAACCGTAAGCTAACCCTAAACCTTAAAAATCCTAAAGCCTAAACACTAAACCGTAAACCCTAAACCCTAATCCCTAATCCCTAAACCCTAAACCTAAAAACCCTAAACCCTAAACCCTAAACCCTAAACACTAAATGCTAAACCTAAACCTAAAGAAACTAATTAAATAAAAAAATAAACCTAAACCCTAAAACCTAATAAACTAAAACCTAAACCTAAACCTAAACCTAATAATGGGTAGAACCTTGACTGCAGGAACATCAATGCCAACTAGGCTCAATTTAGATCTGGTGGTGGTGGCAAAGGCAGAGGCGGCGATTACGGCTGTGGTGGTCGGGGATCTAGGGGTGCTGATGGATATGGAGGTCGTGATCAGAGCAGTGGTGATTATGGAGGTAAGAGGTGCAATGGAGGCTATATCCATGGTGGTCATGGAGGGATAGATCAGGATATGATGGCGGATCCCGCTGCTCAAGAGGTGGTCATGGTTCTGATGGAAATTGAAGAAACTGAAGAACGGCCGATCTGATCTCCTACTTATGGAATTGTGTCTTTACAGTAGAGATAATTCTAATTATCTAAGGTTTTTGATTTGCTCTATGCATGATCATTTTTTATCTATGACATCGCTTGAGTCATAGAAAACTTGGTGCTACTTGGTTTGTTAAATCAAAAAGAAGAAATGTTGAATATGAATTTGTTCTCTATTAAAAAAAATAGCTTAAACCCTAATCCCTAAGCTAAACCCAAATTAAACCTAAACCTAAACCTAAATTTAAACATAAACTAAAACTAAATTAAACCTAAAACAAACCTAAAACTATAAAAACTATAAAAACCTAAACCTTAAACCTAAACTTAAACAAAACCAAACCTAAAAAAACTTAAATCATAAACAAACCCTAAACTATAAACTAAACCTAAAAAAACACTAAAACTAAACCTAAACTGTAAACCTAAACTAAACCTAAACTAAACCTAAAACACTAAACACTAAACTTAAACCTAAATTTAAACCTAAACTAAACTAAACCTAAACTATAAACTAAACCTAAACCTAAACCCTAAACCTACTAAACTAAACCTAAACTTAAACTTAAACTAAACTAAACTAAACTTAAACTAAACCTAAACCCTAAGAAACCCTCTAACTAACCTAAACTGAAACCTAAACTTAAACCTAAACTTAACTAACTTAACCTAAACTTAAGTTTTAAATTAAACTTAAACTAAACTTAAACTTAAACCTTAATCCTAAACTTAAATCTTAAAACCTAAACCTAAACTTAAACTTAAACTCAACCTAACCTAAAGTATAAACCTAAAAAACCTAAATCCCTAAACTTAAACTCTAATCCTAACTTAAACTTAAACCTAAAGAATAAACTTAAACTTAAATCCTAAATTTAAACTCTAAGCTTTAAACCTCCTAAACCTAAACCCTAAACTCCTAAACTTAAACTTAAACTTTAAACTTATAGCCTTAAACTTAAATCCTAAACCTAAACCTAAACCCTAAACTTTAAACCTAAAGTTAAACCTAAATATAAACCCTAAACTAAACTAAACTTAAATTTAAACTTAAACCTAAATTTAAACCTAAACTTAAACTTAAACTTAAATTTAAATCAAATTTAAGCCTAAATCAAATCCTAAACTTAAAGCCTAAACTAAACTTAAATTTAAAATTTAAATCCTAAACTAATAACTCTAAACCTAAACTTAAATCTCTAACTACCTAAACTTAAACTCTAAACTTAAACTTAAACCTAAACCTCCTAAACTTAAACCTAAACCTAAACCCCTAAACTAAACTAAACCTAAACAAAACTAAAACCCTAAATAAAACTAAACCTAAACTAAAAAACCAAAACCAAAATATTTATTGCTCGAGGCCATCCTTGTACTCGATTTCCTTTACCCTCTCATTTTGGCTTTAGTTTGTTGTTGGCTATTTATGCGATTCTCATTGCATTTCTTCTTGAATCGATGGGCGCTGGCCTATTTCATGTCTTCATTGGAGTGATGCCAAGGCTTGGAATCTTCCCCGTTGACTCCTTGGGGAAAATTAAAGGATCCTATGGATCCTACTAGCGCATCAACTAACTTGGCTTCGATTGCTTCAAAATCATTCAAAGACATCCAATTTGGATTTCTCTCCCCAATATGCAAATTCATTTCATTAACCATCAATTCCTTTTTACTATGGCTGCTTTATTTGGTTAGCTATTGCAAATTGATTAGGCAATGATTGTGAAATATCATCTTTCAGTGGCTATAATCCTTGTTGAATTGGACATTACCAAGAAACACCCCAAAGAAATGTGGTTGGGATCTAAAAATTAGGATTATATGCAAAGAATTGAAGTTTGAAAATTTCCCTATCTTTTGTTCTCTCTGTATAATCCATGGGCACGATAATTCAAAATGTTTCATTATCCATCCTCAACTAAAAAAGAAAATCCCTGTTAAGGAAACTTGTATTCCTAACCCTAGGCCGATCACTGTTAAATTTCAAAAAGCTACTTCATAAAAAAAGAATTTTTAAATGTTCCTAATAAGGTTGTTTTACCACTTACTTCTTTTCTGCAATTGAAGGCTTCTAATGTTATTAATAATAGTTTTTCTATACTTTTGGATGATGATTCTATTTCCTTATATTCAATCCCTGCATCTTTGACTGCTTTGATTGATGAAAATGAAGCTTTGATTGAGAATATAAATGAGGATATTAATGCTTATGCATCATTCAAATTCAATGGAGAATATAGCTTTAATACCTCATGATAATTAGGTCAAAAAAATTGATTCTATTTTCCAGATTCAGGATGATTAAAATTCTCATAAAGATTTGGCTTTTTCTAATAAATTGTATCATGAAGAAGAAGGGCTTGGTGTTCACACTTGCCTCTTAATAAATATGTTTCGCTCCCTCTCTTGCTATTCCTGGTACTAATTTGGCTTTAATAAATTCTAATGTCTCTAAAGAAGGAGAACTCATTTCTAATAAGGAGATTTCTCCTAAATCAATGACTAATGCTTGTAAATCAAAATCGAATGATGATTTTATGGGAAAAGAAAATTGGTTCCAGACTTATCATGCTAAAAATAGAAAAATGTTTAAAATGTCCCTCCAAAATTGCCAAGAAATACTAGATTGGCTATGGCCTCCCTCTCCTCTCTTAATTAACCTTTTCTTAACCCTTTTTTATTTTTTTATGTTTAATTTTATTGTTTGGAATGTTAGATGAATCATACCATCTCTATTCATAACCGTATTAGAAATTTTTGTCGTATACATAATATTTCTTTGCTTATTTTTTCTAGAGCCACTTATTCATGCTATCAAAATTAACCATGTTGCTAGAATGATCAGATTCAATAAATTTTTCTCTAATGTTAGTAATAAGGTTTTGTGTTTTTGGAATAACTTTGTAGAGGTTTCTATTATTGATGATTTTCAACAAGTTGTCAATGCTCAAATCTCTTATGGTGATTATTGTGTTTTGGGCTTAGATCTGATAGAAATCTTCTTTGGGATAATTTCAGGAATTTTGCTATCTCTATCAAGAAACCTTGATTTGCAGTTGGTAGTTTCCACACTATTTTATTCACTTATGAATGAAGTGGTGGTTGCTCTCCTAATATTCATTCCATGGAAGAATTTTCTAATATGATCCTTCATTGTAATATGATTGATATTAGTTTTAAAGGTTATAATTATACATGGCAAAACTCTAGACTTTGATAAAGGTTGGATCGAATTCATTTTAGTACTGATTGGATTACTCAATGGCATATTTCTTCTGTCGATCATTTAAGCAGAACCTTGTCTGATCATGCTCCTCTTTTGGTTTCTATTAATGATAATTCTAATAGATTAGAAAATTTTGATCCTTTTAGATTTTAACATGTGGATTTAACATATTGATTTTTTTAATGTTGTGGCTAACAATTGGAAAGCTCCTTTAGGTCCTAATTATTCAATTATGGATATGAATAGACATTGTTTTAAGCATAAAAGACTTAAGAAAAATCTGGGTTGGTGGAATAAACATTATTTTAATAACCTTTCTACTAATACCAATGATATGGACAAAATGGTTTGTGATCTTGAGGTCTCTATTATGTTTGATCCTTCTAAGATTAAGGACTTGACTGAGGAGAAAGATAAACTTGTTAATTTTCAAAATATGAAAGAGACTTATTGCATCAAATAGTTACTAGTAAACATATTGCGGATGGTGATAGGAATAGTAGGTATTTCCATGCTTTAGTTAATAAAAAGAGAGCTTTAAATAATATTAAAAAAAATTAAAGATGGCAATGGAGAATGGATTATGGAGAATAATGATATTAAGGATTCAGTTATTAATTACTTTAAAAATATTCTTAATAAAAGTTATTCTTATGAAGCTATTTCTAAATCACACTTGATTCCTTCTATTATTACCAATGATGACAATGATTTGCTTACTATGAAATTTTTAAAGTTCTTAATAGCATGAACATAGATTCTATAGCTGGTCCGGAGGGTTTCACTACTCAATGTTTTCAAAAATGTTGATTTATTATTAAAAATGATTTGATTAGGGTTGTGGTTGATATTTTTAATGGTAATCATTTTCCTATATTTTTTTTAGCACTTCCATTGTTCTCATACTTAAGAAGGATAATCTAGACTATTGGAGTAATTTTAGACCTATTAGTCTTTGCACCTTCTTCAATGAGCTGATTTCCAAAATTCTAGACAACACACTTAGTCCTTTACTTCATAAGATTATCTCTCTGACCAAATTGGTTTTGTTAGAGGTATATCTATTTATGATAATATTTTACTTTCTTAGGAGTTAATTCATGATTTAGATGATAAGATTAGAGGAGGCCACATTCTTTTCAAATTTGATATTATCAAAACTTTTGATAATATCTCTTGGGATTTCCTTTTCCATATTCTAAATTTAATTGGGTTTTTTGATAAATATATTTTTCTTATTAAAAATTGTATTAATAATGCTTGGTTCTCTAGTTTTCTTAATGGGAGAGCTTTGGGCTTCTTTCCTTCTTCCCATTGCTTAAGAAAAGGGGATCCTTTATCTCTCTGCTTTATTTATTATTGTTGTTGAGTACTTATCTAGGAGCATCAATGAGTTATTTTTAAACAATCCAAGTATGTGCTACATAACTCTTGGTGGTCTTTCTATTTCCCACTTAAGCTTTGTAGATGATTTCATTATTTTTTGCAGTTATTCTTTTAAACATATCAAGAACCTCAAGATTTAATTAAATAAATTTGGTAGAGAAAGTGGTCTTTCTATCAATGATAACAAAAGCTATTTTATTATTTCTTCAAGTATCTCTAATAATAAAATCAATCAAATCTAGAAAATCACTAATTATAAACATCAACACTAACCTCTTAAGTACTTGGGTGCTCCTCTATTTAAAGGTACAAAACAATCCCATGTTTTTGATGAGTTAATTTACAAATGTATAAATAAAAATTTTGTTTGGGAATTCCATTTACTTTCCTTTGGTGGCATGCTCACTATTCTTAAAAGAACTCTCATTTCTATGCCTCTTTATTTGATTCAAACTATTATTCCCACTAATTCTACTCTTATTAGAATTGATCGCTTGCATAATAAATATTTTTGGGGATCTAATAATTCTATTAAAAGAATGGATTAGACATCCTGGCATAAATGTTGTGGTCCTTTGGGTGAAGGAGGTCTTGGTTGAAAACTATTCATGAAACTATGACTACCTTCTCTCATCTGCTATGGTGGAATTTTAAAAATAATTAGCCTTTATACTAATTTTATGGTGGAAAAATATTTCCAAGGTAAACACCCTTTTATTTGTGCTTATAAAGTTGGTGACTCTCCGGTTTGGAAAAGGCTTTGCTCCATTAAATGGGTTGTTGAATCCTTAATATCTTGGGGTATTCATTTGGGTTCTTATTTCTTTTTGCAAGATAATTGGATTAGCAATGGCTTTATTCACTCACTTTTATCTACACACTCTACTGCTACTATCATTGTTAACTAAATAACTAATAAATAACTATTAATAATAACTAACTAATAACTAAACTAAACTAATAAATTAATAAACAAACTAAACTTAATAATAAACTAACTCAATAATAATAACTAAAACTAATAATAAATCTAAAAACTAATAAACTAAAACTAAATAACTAATAATAACTAACACTAAGCTAATAAACTAATAATAAACTAAACAAAATAAAACTAATAACTAAACTAATAATAATAATAAAAATAGTAAACTAATAATAAACTAAAAATAAAAAAAAAACAAACTAAACCTAATAATAATAAACGAAACATAATAAATAAACTAATAATAATAAACTAATAAAAATAACTAAACTAATAATTAATAATAATAATAAATGAACTAAACAAAAAACTAATAATAACTAAAAAACATGAAATAATAATAAAACCTAATAACATAAAAACTAAATAAACTAAACTAATAATAATAATAATAATAAACAAAATAATAAATAACTAAAACTAAACTAAACTAAACACTAAACTAACTAAACTAATAAATAATAATAAACTAAATAAAAGCTAAATAATTAAACTAATAATAACTAGCTAATTATAATAAACTAATAATAACTAAACTAACTAAATAAATAACTAATAAATAAACTAACTGAAACTAATAATAATAATAATAATAATAATAATAATAATAATAATAATAACTAAATAAACTAAAACTAAACCCCAAAACCTAAATTAATAAAACTAATAATAACAAACTAAACTAAAGTAAAATAAGTAATAACTAAATAAATTAAACAAATAATAATTACTAAACATTAACTAAAAAAACTAATAAACTAATTATAAAACTAAACTAAAACTAACAAATTGCTAACTAATAAAACCTAATAAACTAAAAACCTATGAATAACTAATAAAAAAACTAACACTAATAATAAACTAAATAAAATTAATAATAAATAACTAATAACCAAAAACTAATAACTAATAAACTAATTAACTAAACTAAATAATAAATAATAATAATAAAATAACTAACTAAACTAGTAAACTAATAATAAACTAACTAATAAATAACTAAAAAACTAAACCCTAAACCCTAACTAAATAAATAAAATAAATAATGAACATAAACTATTAATAATAATAAACTAAAATAAAACTAATAACAAACCAACCAACTAAACCAATAATAATAATAAACAATAAATAACTAATAATAACTTATAAAAAACTAAACCATAAACTAAACTAAAAAACTAATAATAATAAACAAATAAACCTAAACCCATAACTGAACTAATAAAACTAATAAACTTAACTAATATACTAGTAAATAAACTAACAAAACTAAACTAATAAAACTAAACCACTAACTAAAATTAACTAAAACCTAAATAATAATAAAACCATAAACTAATAATAATAACTAACTAAACTAAATAAATAACTAACTAACTAATAATAAATAAACTAACTAATAATAACTAATAAATAAACTACAATAAACTAAACCAGAATAAACAAACTAACTAAACAAATAAACTAACATACAAAACCAACCCGCCCACTAAACTAACTAAAAATAATAATAAATAAAATTAAAACTAATAAAACTAAAATAATAACCTAACTAACACTAAACAAACTAAACTAAACATGAAACTAATAATATACTAATAATAACCTAAAACTAATAAAATGCAATAAAAACTAATAAACACTAAACCTAAAACTAAACTAAACCTTATTATTGGGTGATTTTGGGATCCCTGCCGTTCTTGGTGAAGTTTCGACTGCTTTCCCTCTTGGATTCCCTATAGATTGTTGGCCTTGGGCCAATCTCAACCTGTTCTTGTCACAACTTCGTGACTCATGGCATCGGCTTCATCAAATCCATGGGGTAAATCCCATGTGCCGATGGATTCCACTAGGACATCAAATTTTTTGCGTAATCCTACCTCTAAATTACCTATTGTTACTAAATCTTTCAAAGAGGCTTTAGCTAGTAAGAATTCTCCATAGCCTCCTTTGAATTTGCTTCACTTTAAAGGTCAACAATTATGATTTTAGATGAGGATATTGAATAATTAGCTGAGCCTTTTGCTTTTTCATTGATTGGAAAGTTTTCATTTAAACGACCAAAGATGGAAGATATTCGTTATTTTTTCATAGCTTTAATTTATCTTATTCTTTTTTTATTAGGCTATTTGATGCAAGGCTTGTTCTGATTAAACTTTCTAATGAACTTGATTATGGAAGTACTTTTTCTAGGCATTCTTACTATGCTTTTAATTATCAAATCTGTATTCTGAAGTGGACACCTATGTTTGATGTTAATGAAGAGTCTCCTATTGTTCCCATTTGGATTTCTTTACATAACTTGCGGATTCATCTATTTAATCATCAGATTATTTATGCTATTAGGTTGATTTTTGGTCAGCCTCTGCAAGTTGATCAAGCAACAACTACTTCTTCTAGATCATATGTTGCTAGAATTCTTGTAGAAATTGATATTACTAAAAAATATCCGAAAGAAATTTGGTTGGGTTCAAGAATTGAGATTACTTTCAAAAAGTTATTTTTGAGAACTTTCCCATTTTTTGTAATCATTGTAAGATTCATGGGCATGAAATTTTGAATGCTTTATTGCTCATCCCTCTCTTAGGAAGAAAATCACCAATAAAAATTCAATTGTAGAAAAAACTGATGATTCTCTCAAGTTGGATAAAGGAAAATCTGGTTTTCAAAATTTTGATGTTTTGCAAAACCAGATTTCTGAATCTTCTGAAAAAGTTTTACTTATTAATGATTTGTCGAATGTGAATGGTAATTTTCATGTTTCTAAAAAAGTTTTAACTAATAATCATGCTCTAAGTGTTTCTTTTGATGATTCTCTTAAAGGGAAGACTTTAGAGGCTATGGTTAACGATTCTAATGGTTTGGATGTTGTGCATATGTCTTTTCATAATGATGGTTTGAATATTGTTGATGCTAACACCATTTCTTCCAATCAGTTAGATGTTGTTTCTCTTTTTCCTATGTTTGCTTTAGATCATGGAAAAAAGACTATTTCTTTGCTTTATTTGATTAAGAATGGTGGTGAAAAGAATGTTCTTATTTCTAATATTTCAACTTTTGGTCGTGACAATCTTGTTAATATTGGTGATCCTTCTTTTAAAAAATAAGATTTAGATACCTGTGACAATTCTCTCACTGTGAATAGTTATGTTTCGATCAAAATGATGGTTTTTTATGGGTGGTAATTATGTTTAGAATTTTGGTAATACGCTATGTGTTTCTAAGGGATTTGAATCTTATTTTAATCCCTTACATGAAGATTGTACTGAAAATCTAGATTCTACTTCTCTTGCTTCTTTTATGAATGAAGATAGGGAGGAGACTCGTCAGATTTTGTTGGAAGTTGAAAATATTGATAATTGTCTTTTTAATAAAGCTGTTTATGCTCGTTCTTTCACTTCTAGTTTTGAAATGCATACTATTTTGATTTTTCTTTGTCTAATGTTGTGGATGATTCTGAATGCTCTTCTTTGAAATTGATAGCTTCTACTGATCCCTGTGCCTTTTATAATAATATTGATTCATTTCAGATAAAGATGTTTTGAAGAAATGGCATGGTTATAAAACTATTTACAAGAAGAAAAAGAAACAAAGTGTTTAGATTTATGCCCCTCCTCACTTATCGAGGGTTACTCATTCCAAAGCTTCTTAGAAATAATCTCTCGTGTCCTTGGGAGGTTTTTCCTTTTGGCTGGTTTTTCCTCTTTTGGTTGAGCTTTTACTGTGTCTTTTCTTGGTAGCTAGAGTATTGGCTTCTTGGCTAATTTTTCTCCTTCTGGCTTGGAGATTCTTGCTTCCTATTTGCTGAGTTTTTTTTGGTGCCCTTTGGCTGGTTGGTTTTGTGCTGGTGGCTTTATTCCTATTGGCTTGCCTTTCTTTGGTTGGTGCTTTGCTCTTCTTGTCTGTAGGTTGGCTTTTGTCCTGCATGTGATTTGTCCATTGGTTTTCTTTAGTTGTTTATTTTAGCTTTTGGTCTTCTTTCTTTTTTTTGTTGGTTTAGTCTTGTTCTTCCTGGCTATTTTTCTTGGGTGCTCTATTGTGTGGTTGCCCATTTATTGTTTCCTTCCTTTGGTTGGTTCCTTGGTGGGTTTTAGATTAGTTGTTGTGGGCTCTGGGCTGTCTTGATTTTGGATTGGTGTTGTTTCTTGCTGGTCTTATCTTTGAGGACTCTTTTCATTTTTTTTAGGCTTTGAGCTTCTTTTCTCCCTCTTTTTTAAGAGGTGTTCATATTTGGTTTTATTGGGATTGCCTTTTGTTGATTTTATATGTTGCTCTCCTCTCTCTTTCTCTTTCCCTAGCTTCACTTTTTCTTTGGTTGGATGGCTATTATGATTGATTTGTATTTTTCTTTGGTTGGGATGGCTATGATGATATGATGGATTTTTTCCTTGATATTTTTGTGGCTGGTGACTTTTCCTATTTGTAAGCCTTCTTTGAAGCTGGATACACTTAGGATTTGATGCTCCTCATTATTGTGATTATACTACTTTCCTCATATCTGAGCCTATGTTTTTTTCTCTTTATGTTTTCTGATCTCTTTCAAGCTTAGATTTCTTGCAGGTTGTAGGTTCTCTTTTTTAGTTTGTCTTTTCTTCTTCTTGGAGGGAGCTAGAGTCTTACTAATGGTCTCTTTTTTCTTAAATGGCTAGAGTTGTTGCCAGGTTGCGTTTCCTTCTTATGGATCTTCTTCTCTTGAGGTTCTTTGAGCTCCATGGATTCTTCCCCTTGTCTTTTGTTTTTTAGTTTCATCTTTGTTTTTTTCTTTATTGCTCTTTAATGAATTTGTTTAGGGACTAAACTCAGGATTTTACTATAGCTCATTTGAGCAGTAGTTTTTTTTTCTTTTTGAGTTTAGTCTCTAATATGATCTTCTTGTACCTATTTTCTGAGCAATAAAATCTTTTTAGTTAAAAAAACTCTAAACCCTAAACTAAACTAAAAAATAAAATAAACCTAAGAACAAAAAACCTAAATAGATTAAAAACTAAATGTAAAATAAAAATAAAGTAAACCTAAAATAAAATAAAATAAAAACTAAATAAAAACCTAAACCTAATAAATAAACCTAAAAATAAATAGATAAATAAAACCTAAACCCTAAACTAAAAAAAAACTAAACCTATAATAAAAATAAAATAAAATAAATCTAAACCTAAACTAAAAGAAACTAAACCTAAACCTAAACCTAAAATAAACTAAACCTAAACCTAAACCCAAACTAAATAAAATAAAATAAACTAAAAATAAACATAAACCTAAACTAAAAGATAAAACCTAAAAATAAACTTGCAATAAAACCTAAAACATAAACCTAAAAAATAAAATAAAAACCTAAACCTAAACCTACAAATAAATAATAAAACCTAAACCTAAAAAATAAAATAAAAATAAAAGATAACTAAAAAATAAACCTAAACCTAAAAAATATACTAAAATAAAAACAATAAACCAAAATAAATAAACAAAACTAAATAAAAATAAAAGATAAACCTAAATAAAAATAAAAAATAATATAAACTAAAATAAATAATAAATATTGTAAATAAACTAAATAAACCTAAACCTACAAGTTTAATTTTTTGTTTTAAAATACTAAACCCTAAATCCTAAACACTAAACCCTAAACCTACAATACTAAATCTACAACCCTAAACCCTAAACCATAAACCCGAAACCTTATATCCTAAACCCTAAACCTTAAACCATAAACCTTAAACCATAAACCCTAAACCTAAACCTTAAACCCTAAAAGCATAAATCCTAAAACCTTAAACATTAAACCACGGTTGAGCTGATTTTTATGGAAGGTGATCTTAAAGAAGTTAGCGAAGAGGTTGCGAAATATAAAGTTGGTGCTCCTGCCTATGTTGGTCTTGTTGCACCTATTGATGTTGTGGTTCCTCCAGGAAACACAGGTCTGGATCCATCATAGACTTCTTTCTAGGTTCTCAACATCCCAATTATGATTAACAAGGGTACTATTGAAATTATCACCATGATTGAGCTGATTAAAAAAAGCGATAAGGTTCGATCCTCAAAGGCTGGTCTCGGCGCTAAGCAGGGGAATAGGCCATTCTTCTATGGCCTAAACCCTAAACCCTAAACCGTAAACCCTAAAAGCCTAAACCCTAAACCCTAAACCCTAAACCGTAAACCCTAAACCTTAAAAACCTTAAAACCTAAACCTAAACAAAATAAAACCTAAAAATAAAATACTTAAAAAAACCCCAACCTAAATAAAATAAAAATATAAAATAAAATAAATATCTAAACTAAAACCTAAACCTAAACCTGAAAAAAAATAAAATAAAATAAAGAAAAACCTAAACTAAACTAAAAAATAAAATAAACCAAAGAATAAAAAATCCTCAATAAATTAAAACTAAACAAAATAATAAAACTAAAAAAATAAAATAAATAAAACCTAAACCTAAAAAATAAACCTAAAAAAAAATAAACCTAAAAAATAAATAAAAATAAACCTAAACCTAAACTAAAAATAAAATCCTAAAATAAAATAAATAAAAAACCTAAACCTAAAATAAAAAATAAACCTAAACCTAAAATAAATAATAAAAATAAACCTAAACTAAATAAAATAAAATAAACTAAAATAATAACCTAAAATAAAAAAATAAATAAACCTAAAATAAAAATAAAATAAAAACCTAAAAAATAAAAATAAAATAAATAAAACCTAAAATAAAAAATATAATATAAACTAAAAAATAAATTAAAATAAAACTAATAAAAAATAAACCTAAACCTAAATCTAAAAAATAAAATAAAACCTAAATAAATAATTAAAAATAAATTAAACCTAACCTAATCTAAAATAACCTAAACTCTAAACCTTAAACTAAACCTAAACTAAACCCTAAAACCTAAACCTAAATCAAAACCCTAAAACCTCCCTAAACTTAAACTTTAATTTTAAAATTTTAAAAAACTAATTTAATAATCAATCTCTAAACTAAACCTAACAAATCCTAATTATCTAGTAATAAAATATAAAAAACATTTAAACTAAGAATTGGCAAAACCTTGACCCTATACTAAAAATTGAAAAAAAGAAATCTTGAATATTAATTTGTTCTCTATTAAAAAAAATAACCCAAAAACCAAAACCCTAAACTAAAACATAAACCCTAGACCTATAACCTAAACTCTAAACCTTAAACCCTAACTATATAAACCATAAACACTAAACCCTAAACCCTAAATCCCTAAACCCTAAATCCTAAACACTAAACCATAAACCCTAAAACTTACCCTAAACCTACAACCTAAAACCTATAACCCTAAACCTTAAACCCTAAAAAACCCAAAACTGAAAACCCTAAAATACCCTAAACCCTAAACCCCAATCCCTAATCTAACCTTAAACCTTAAACCCTAAACCCTAAACCTTAACCTAAAACCCTAAACCTTAAACCCTAAACCCTAAACTAAAACCTTAAACCCTAAACCCTATACTAACCCTAAACCCTAAGCTAACCCTAAACCTTAAACCCTAAATCCAAAACACAAAACCTAAACCCTAAACCCTAAACCCTAACCCTAAATCTTAAACCCTAAAACCCTAAACCCTAATCGTAAACCCTAAACCCTAAAAGCATAAACCATAAAAACCTAGCCCTAAACCCTAACCCTAAACCATAAACCCTAAATTTTAACCTAAAGTAATGAAATAAATTAAAAAAAGTAAACCTAAACCCTAAAACCTAATTAACCTAAACCCTAAGAATAGCCAGAACCTTGATGGCTGGAACATCACCATCAACCGCCTCGCCTATCTAACGATGGAGGTGAAGAGATGGCGCTTATCATAGGATGGGGATCTATAGTGCGGATATGGAGGTGGTGGTGGGGAAGTGGTAGTTGGAGACGGAGGAATAAGGTTACGCCCATGGTGGTGGTGGCGATTATGATGGTGGATTCTGCTCGAGAGGCTGGGGTGGTTCTAATGGGTTCTAGAGAAATTGAAGAATGGCTAATCCGATCTGTTGCTTATTGAACTGTCTTTACAATAGAGATGGTTCTAGTTACCTATGGTTTTTTATTTTCTCTATACGTGCACATTTTTTATCTATGTTTTGTGTCCTAGAAAACTTGGTGTGTTACTTGGTTGATGAATTCCAAAAGAAGAAATGTTGAATTTGAATTTGTTCACCATAAAAAAAAACCAAAACCCTAAACCCTAAATCCTAAACCCTAAAGCCTTAAAACCCTAAACCATAAACCCTAAACCCTAAACCCCAAAACCATAAATCCTAAACCCTGAACCCTAAACCCCAAACCTTAAACCCTAAACCCTCAACTAACTCTAAACCCTAAACCCTAAAAAGACAAAAACTTAAACATGACCTAAATAAAAAAATTAAAATAAAATAAAAAATAAAATCTAAACCAAAATAAAATAAAAATAAAATAAAATAAAAGCCTAAACTAAAACATATACCTAGACCTAAATCTAAACCTAAATCTAAAAATCTAATAAAATAAAAAATAAAAATTGAACTACAATAAAATAAATTAAAACTTAAACTAAACTAAAAAAAATTAAAATCTAAATAAAATTAAAACTAAACCTAAAATAAAAATACAATAAACATAAAATAAAATAAAATAAAACAAAAACTAAATAAAAACCTAAATCTAGAAAATAAACCTAAAAAGAAATAAAAATTAAAACCTAAAGCCTAAACAAAAAGAAACCTAAACCTAAAATAAAAATAAAATAAACCTAAACCTAAACTAAAATAAACTTAACTAAAATAAATAAAAACTAAAATAAACTAAACCTAAACCCAAACCTAAAAAAAAAAAAAATAAAACCTAAACCTTAAACTAAAAAAAACTAAACCTAAAATAAATAATATAAGGTAAACATAAACCTAAAATAAAATAAATAAGACTTAAACCCTAAACCCTAAACCCTAATACCCTAAACCCTAAAAACATAAAAACATAAACGTGAAGTAAATAAAACCTAAAAATAAAATAAATAAAAAAACCTACACCTAAATAAAATAAAAAAATAAAATAAAATAAAAACCAAATCTAAAACCTAAACCTAAACCTAAACCTAAACCTAAACTAAAAAATAAAATAAAATTTTAAAACTAAACTAAACTAAAAAATAAAATACTCCTAAAAATAGAAAACCTAAATAAAATAGAAACTAAATATAAAATAAAATTAAAATTAACCTGAAATAAAAAAAATTAAAACTAAATAAAAACATAAACCTAAAAATAAACCTAAAAAATAAGCCTAAAAATAAAAGCTAAAAATAAATAAAAAATAAAAGATAAACTTTAAACTAAAAAAAATGTAAACCTAAAATGAACAAAATAAAATAAACATAAACCTAAACTAAAATAAAGAAAATTAAAATAAGTAAAACCTACTACCCTAAACCCTAAACCCTATAACATAAAAACCTAAAAACCTAAACCATAAACACTAAACCCTAAAAACCAAACCCTAAAACTAACCATAAACCCTAAACCCTAAACCTACAACCCTAAATCCTAAAACCTAAACCTAAAACCCTAAACCTAAAATGCTAAACCCTAAACACTAAAATCCAAAACCCTCATCCCTAAACCCTAAACCCTAAACCCTAAACCCTAAACCTAAACTAAAATAAACTAAACTAAAATAAATAAAACCTGAAATAAACCTAAAATAAACCAAAGAATAAAAAACCTAAATAATAAAAACTAAACATAAAATAAAAACAAAATAATACTAAAATAAAACAAAATAAAAATAAAATAAAAACAAAATAAAATACTAAACCTAAAAAATAAAACCTAAAAATAAATAAAAAAACCTAAACCCTAAAATAAAAAAAAAAAAACCTAAAATAGAAATGAAATAAAATAAATGTAAACCTAAACTAAGATAAACTAAACAAAATAAAAACGTAAAACCTAAACCTAAAAAAATAAAATAAAAACCTTAACCTAAAGAATTAAACTAAAATAGTACTCAAGATAAACCTAAAATAAACCTAAGAATAAAAAATAAACTAAATAAACTTAAACCTACTAGTTTACTTAATTTTATAAAAAAAAACCATAAACTCTAAGATAACCCTAAAAACTAAACCCTAAACCCTAAACCCTAAACCTAAACCCTCAAAACCTTCAACCTTAAAGCCTAAACACTAAACTCCAAACCCTAAAACCTAAAACCCTAAACCCTAAAATCCTAAACCATAAACCCTAAACCCTAAACACAAAACCCTAAAAACTTAAAAACCAAAACCAAAATTAAATAAAACCTAAAAATAAAATATATAAAAAATCCTAAACATAAATAAAATAAGAAAATAAAGTAAAATAAAAATCTAAACTAAAACTTAGACTTAAACCTAAAAATAAAAAAAATAACCTAATAAAAATAAACTAAAATAAAATAAATAAAAACTTAAACTAAACTTGAAAATAAAATAAACCTAAGAATAAAAAACTTAAATAAAATAAAACTAAACATGAAATAAAAACCAAATAAACTTAAAATATAATAAAATAAAAACTAAATATAAACCTAAACCTAAAAAATAAACTAAAAATAAATAAAAAATTAAAAAACCTAAACCTAAATTAAAAATAAAATAAACCTAAACCTAAACTAAAATAAACTAAACTAAAATAAATTAAATCTAAACTTAAACCTAAAATAAACTAAATAGAAACCTAAACATAAAACACTAAGTAAAATATTTAAATTAATAAAATCACTTAAAGAAAAATCAACCCCTTTATAAATTAAATCCCTCACACTTAACAAATTACAACTCCTAGTTAGGACATACCACACAAGCTTTAATTCACACAAATTAGATTAAGTCACCATTTTTATCTTTATGTTAGGGCAGCATATGGTTTGATGTATGCTTATTTTGTGATGTATTATTGTAAACTAGATGTTAGGGTGTATGTGTGTAGTCTGGGTGTTAGGCCGATATTAGCCTAGTTATGCTTTCGCAGGGGGTTCTGCTTAAGGGGACGCTAAATAAAAATATAAATGCTTTTTGTTGTGCAGGTTGCTTAGCCCCTAAGAATATCCCATGTTGGGATGGGTGGGCTTGGTTACCCATGTGTGGGGTGCTAAGTCCAAATTATTCATATAATTGCTTGGGTTGTATGGTGTGATTAGCTAACATTTGTTTTGCATGTGTAGCTAGATTTGCTTTCCTTCTTTTAATGTCATTTTGCATTAGGATTAGGATGAGTATTATGGGGGATTAGGTTGAACATTGGTTATAAGACCAAGTCTTATGTACCATGTGATGCCTTTGGAGCAATCATATCCAAATCAAGCCAAAAAGAAAGAAAAAATAGAGCAAATCAAATGAAGAAATGGAAGATGAAGAAATGAAGAAAGAAGAATGAAGAATGAAAACCCCCATAACATTCATCATTTGTAATTGTAATTATTCTCTTATAATCGGGTTGTATAAGGGTAGAACTCGGCTACCCACATTTCTTTTCGAGATGTACAACATTACCTGACCGTATCGGCCTTTTATTCTTTTATGATAGCTTTATAAAAATTATTTGATATTTTTTTAGCTTGTGCATTAGAAAAGGCATGCCTTTTCATAGTTTGTTAATGATTGGTAATTAGTGTATGACATAGATGATTAGGTTCTTAGGATAAAAATAAATTTTCAATCCCATTAACAACTCATAACTAAACTTTTAAAACAACTCATAATCTCATATAAAAACCTAAGTATTAAATCAAAATAATAAAATATTTAGCAACCCCTTAGCTGGATGTTGTATGCTTAATATCATGCATAATCATCTAATTTCACTCTTATTAAGAGAGGGCTTCCATCTTTGCCTGATAAAATAAGCTTAACCTTTGAGAGCCTATGATGGAAGAACATCTCGTTCCCTTTTGATTTGGCCCATAATCAACTTCTCATGCATTTAGGCATACAAAATTCTATATCCTATGTCAAAATAAAGAGTCCTAAATTAAATAAAATTTGATAAGCATTTGCATTGAATTTAATTCATTATTCATACCCCCCATGCTCTAGTCTCTCAGGGAGTGCGTTTAATGACTTAGTCTCTTTTCTAAATAATAACAACCTAGTCATCTCACAAAAGCATATGACTTGCCTACATGGATTTAAAATGTAGGAGGAATTAGCTGGCTACCACTCCAAATGGTAATAAGTCCAGTAGTTGGGTGGTTTACTCTCTCTTATAGAGGTAAACCATATACCCACTTTCACCTTAGATTTAGGTCATGCTTTGGCCCTCACCTAAGTTCCCTAGATTTAGGATTTGAGGTTATTATTTCTCTTTACAGGCTATAAGCAAAAATCCTCACCTCAAATTTCCACAATCTTATATTGTGGAATTATAAGTAAAAGATTTCTATTAAAATCTCAAATCAAATAAATAAATCTCCTCAATTTCAAATATATAAAGCCCAATCATAGGATAGATTGGACTACTCACTAGGTTTACTAGTATCATGAGCACTCCGTACTCATCTCCTTTGGTTTCGATAATAACACTTCCATTTTAATCTATCGTACTTGATCTGCTAAAATACAACAAATTTATTGATAGTCCTATCTTTGAATTCTTTGGAGACAACAATCGCCTACTTTAATCTAGAGTATAATTTAGGGATTCATTTTTCTTAAGATGTAATTAATTATGGGGGCATGCCTTCATAACGAACTTAACGAACCTAGTTTAAATAAACCCTACTTACTTTTCCATGTAAAGTAAGGAAAAAATCTCAGGTATTTTTGAAGACTCATCATTGCTTAGGAGTCCTTATTAAGTTATTAGGACCCGTAGGGTAGTGATTTCTATCTTTCGAGATAGGGCATTGTTCCTTGATGTCATACCCAATCATCACAATATATACATCCTACGATTTGTGTGGTGTCCCCTCATATATACACACACAAATGAAACTAAAAATAAACACCATAAAACCCTAAACCCTAAACCGTAAAATGTACAACCCTAAAACCCAAAACTTAAACCCAAAAAACTCTAAACTCTAAATTATAAATAATAAAGCTTAAACCCTAAACCTTAAACCAAAAACCCTAAACCTACAACCCTAAACCCTAAACTATAAAACCCTAAACCCTAGACCCTAAACCTAAACTTAAACTTAAACACTAAACCTAAACCTAAACCTAAACCCTAAACCTGAACATAAACCCTAAACCCTAAACCTAAGCTTAAATCTACACCTAAACCTAAACCCTAAACCTAAACTAAACCCTAAACTCTAAACACTAAAGCTAAACCCTAAAGCTAAACCTAAACCCAAAACCTAAACCTAAACCTAAACCTAAACCTAAACCTAAACCTAACATTAAACTTAAACCAAAACCTAAACCAAAATCTGAACCTAAACTTAAACTAAACCAAAACTTAAACATAAACCTCAACCCTAAACTTAAACCTAAACTTAAACCTAAACCTAAACTCTAAAACTAAAACTATATAAACTCCTAAACTTAAATCTTAAACCCTAAACCTAAACCTTAAACTTAAACTAAACTAAATCCTAAACTTAAACCTAAACTAAACCTAAACTTAAATCCTAAATATAAATCCTAAACCTAACCTTAACATAAACTCTAAACTCCTAAACTTAAACCTAAATTAAACTCTAAACTCTAATTTAAACTTAAACCTAAACACTAAACTAAACTTAAACCTAAACTAAATCAAAACTAAATATATACCTAAATCCCTAAACTTAATTCTAAATCTAAACTTAAACTTAAATCCTAAACTATAAACCTAAACTATACCTAAACCTATAAACTTTAAATACTAAACCTAAATTTAAACTTAAACTTAAACCTTAACTAAACCTAAACTTAAATCTTAACTAAACTTAAATGAAACTTAAACCTAAAACAAAGGATCTTATGGATCCTGCTAGGGCATCAACTAATATGGCTTCGACTACTTTGAAATCATTCAAAGATGTTATAGTTTGGATTTCTTTGTCGAATATGCAAATTCATTTCATTAACCATCAATTCCTTTTTATTGTGCGTGCTTTATTTTGTTGGCCATTATAAATTGACTAGGCAACGACTATGAAATCTCATCCTTCAATGGCTAGAATCCTTATTAAATTGGACATTACTAAGAAACACCACAAAGAAATCTAGTTGGGATATGAAATTTATGATTATATGCAAATGATTGAATTGGAAAATTTTCCTATCATTCGTTCTCACTATAAAATTCACGGGCATGATAATTTTGAATGTTTCATTCTTCATCCTCACCTAAAAAAAATCCTGTTAAAAACTTCTAACCTAGGATCACTTTAAATATCAAAAAGCAACTTCAAAAAAAAAAGGAATTTTTGAATGATCCTAATAAGGTTTTTTTACCTCTTACTTCTTCTATCCAATTGATGGCTTTGTATGTGAACAATTATAGTTTTTCTAAACTTTTTGATGATGATTTTGTTTCCTCTGATTCAATCCCTGCATCCTTGTCAGCTTAGATTGATGAAATTAAAGCTCTGAATGAGAAATAAATGAGGATATTAATGTTATGCAAAATTCAAATTCAGTGGAGAATATGGCTTTAATACCTCATGATAATCAGGTTGAATAAATTAATTATATTTTCTAGATTCAGGATGATTTAAATTCTCATAAATATTTGGCTTTATCTAATAATTTGGGTCATGAAGAGGAAGGGCTTGGTGTTCACACTTCCCTCTTAATAAATCTGTTTATGCTCCCTCTCTTGCTATTAATGCTCATTTGGCTTTAATAGATTCTAATGTCTTGGAAGAAGGAGAACTCATTTCTAATCAAAATATTTCTCCTAAAACTGTGACTAATGTTGTTAAATCCTTCTCAGATGATGATTTTATGGGGAAAAAATTAGTTTCCAAACTTATCAAGCTAAAAAGATAAAAAATGTTAAAAATTCCCCTCGCAAATTGCCAAGAAACTAGATCAGTTATGACCTCCCTCTCTTGTCTTTGTTAACCTTTTCTTATCCCCTTTTTGTTTTTTTATGTTTAATTTTATTGTTTGGAATGTTAGAGGGGTCAGTACCCTCACTATTCATAATTGTATTAGAAATTTTTGTCGTATACATAGTATTTCTTTACTTATTTTCTCTTGAGTCTCTTATTCATGTTAACAAAATTAACCATGTTACTAGAATGATC